>ML273719.1:0-10171 GCA_005239495.1 Nicotiana undulata | reverse complement strand
GGGGGGGGGGGGGAGTCAGTAGGGTTGGCCACGCGTATGCCACGTGGCAAAGAACTGGGGTTTATCTCCTTTGGAGTTATCGACACTGATAGAGCATCAGTTGAGGTTTTCATTGGGGGATCAGAACTTTCTTCCTGTGTGGGAAGATTCGAAAAATTATTAAGAGTAAGAAAAGGAAGAGTCTGGCATGTAGCAGCAGTATGACCATTAATTCTAGTGGAATAAATGTTAGAGATATGTGCCTGCTTAGTATTAATTTGCTTTGGTCTATAATTTAACTTTTTGGAGTTAATGAACTTACCTGAAGAGGCTTCATAAATTAAAACCTTAATACCTTCCTCGGAAGCTGTGTTAATTTGGTTTTTGGTCCCTCTTTGCTCCTGGTATTTCCTTCTCGATAGATTCCTTTTGTTCTTTGGGAAGGACACAGTTTGCCATTCCTCTGCTATTCCTCCGATGATCGATTTTTTTGGGTATATGCTGAAATCTCTATGTGATCCTCCATGTGATCTGTGTAGGTTTCTGTTTGTTTTCCCTTTTTTATCATGGATGGGCAGTGTTGTTGAGTGGGCAAAGTTTTACTAATTCGTAATAGAGAAAAAACTTCATACAAACAAGGTGTTGTGGATTGTGAAACAGAAAGAAGCCCTCACCTTAGGTCGTGCATAATTTGGTAGATATTGAATTACCGTACCGAAATCGAAAATTTTGGTATTTGATTTAAATTTTAAAAAATATTGGTATTAAGTATGGTATACTATTGAGCAGCACTAGATGAAAACGACCCATTTCTTTTTTTTACCCGATCAGTTTTAAAATAACCTACCACCCGACCCCAACTTTCACCGAAGGCTAAACTTAACATCTTTTGTTCTAAAGCATTTCTTTTTTGTAAAAACTGGAAAAAAAAATTCAACAAAATATTTTCGTTGTAGTCCACTACTATAGGAAAGTCTTTTTTCTTCAGTTTTTACAATAAATATTCTTTTTTTTAGTTTTTTTATTGTAAAAACTTAAAAAAAAGTTTTGCAAAATATTTTCATTTCTTTTAAAAACTATTGTACCAGTAGTCCACTGCTTTAGGAAAGTTTTTTTTTCCAGCTTTTACAAAAAAATATATTTTTCTTAGTTCTTACAAAACAAAAATATTTTGTTGAATCATTTTTTTTTCTTTTCAGTTTTTACAAAAATATTGCTATTCGGGTATGGGTAATGGGTATGGTAATGGTTATGGGTCTTTTTAATCAATATTTTTCAGTTTAAAAAAATATTTTTTTTCTTTAGTTTTTCAGTATTTTTCAAAACATTTTTTTGTTGTAAAAGTTGAAAAGAAAAACGATTTTGCAAAATATTTTCATTTTTTTAAAACTAATGCACTTGTAGTCCATTGCTTTAGGAAATACTTTTTTTTCCAGTTTCTACAAAAAAATATTTTCTTGTATTTTCAGCTTTTAAAGCATTTTTTGTAAAACTGATTTTTTTTTGTTTGTAAAAACTGAAAAAAGAGACTTTTCCTAAAGCAATGGACAACAGGTGCATTAGTTTTAAAAAAACGAAAATATTTTGTTGAGTCATTTTTTCTCCCAGTTTTTACGAAATTTATTTTGCTTTAGAACAAAAATGCTAAGTTTAGCCTTGGGTAAAAATTGGGTCGGGTGATGGATTTTAAAAAATGATCGGTAAAAAAAAAGGGTCGTTTTCATCTGGTGCTGCCACGTGGCACTCCATCCAAAATAAGGGTATTTTTTATTCCAAAGTATGACAACAGGGGTATAGATAACTCAATAGTATAACGAGGGTATTCTTAGACTATTTTCGAAAGTACAAGAGTATATTTGGCCCTTTGCCGGTTTAGTTTGGTACTTTTGAGTACTTTAATTAAGAATATTACCGTATATGACTCTATGCACTAGTTAGTATTCAAACCGAATAAGACGAAATCGAAAAGAAAAAAATCGAACCATACAAAATATAATTAGATACGGTATCTTACGAATCCGAATATCGAAAATACCGAACCGAAATGTCTAAATACCGTATCGTACCGATCAACGAACACCCCTACCTCACACAACTAGACGCACACATTATTGTCAAAAGAGTATTTTGGGTAAATTAATTTTTGTTCGAGACTGGAATAGAATACAAAAATTAACAACAATAAGTATACATATTTTCAAATTAATAACATACTTATGTCTCAATTTTCATTTAAATTTTTTTAGGGTAAAAATTTACTGGCGTTTGATGCTTATACTAAATCAATAAATACATGACACACGTCTTTACACATATTATTATCACCATTTAATTATATATATTAAATTGATATAATTCTCATCTTAGTTGATAATTTAACTATAGTATATTATTATAATATGATGTAAGCATTGTATATGTCGTACGGGTAATTTGGACTTGGGTGTATGTTCAGGTCGGATTTTGGATAATCGGGGGCGTTTCAGCGCTTAATAGTGAAGTTGACTAATTGAAAGTTTTAACGTTATTTAAATTTTGTTTGGAGTATGTTTTGGAGTAATCGAGGTCCGTTTGGAATTTCGAGCCATAGAATAGTTTTGTATGGTAAAAACTAAAAATTAAATCAGTTAAGAAAAAACTAATTCTACGAATATATTATAAAATAATAATAAAAAATTAAATTATTATAAATAAAATACTTAAGTAAAAATATATTATATAGTATATAATATAGAAGGAATTATATAAATATGAAGATTTATATAATATCAAGGGCATAATAGACTATGACAAATGTGACTTTTGTGATAACTAGAGCAAAATAAAATGATTTTTGTGTAACAAAAGAAAGAATAGTGACTTTGAGTAATGAACACAAAATTAAATAATTTTTACGTAATGAAAAAAAGAAGAAGTGAATTTTGAGTAAAAACACAAAAAATAAATGACTATGGATAAAATTAACTCTATCACACAACTAGACGCACAAATTATCGTCAAAAGAGTATTTTGAGTCAATTAATTTTTGTTGAGACTGGAATAGAATACAAAATTTAACAAAAATAAGTATACATATGCTCAAATTAATAACATATTTATGCATCAATTTTCATTTACATTTTTTTACATGCCGTTTGGTGCTTATACTAAAACAATAAATACATATATATTATAAATTGATATAATTATCATCTTAGTTGATAAATTAACTATAGTAAATTATTAATTTGATGTAAGCATTGTATATGTCGTACGGGTAATTTTTTAAAATCATTTTAGAGTCCATATAATATCAATGCAATAATCAATATGATTATTTCTAGAGAGGTGCCTACCGACCTAGACTAAACCTCAACTCAGTTTCCATCAATGTCAAAGTAACGCTACAACTCACCTTCACCAAATTCAAAATTTGTCAATCCATAAATCGCCCGCCCAAACGCACACCATCTCATCTCCTAATTTTGAAATACTATTTTTTTTTTTCATCTGTCTCTGGTTTCAAGCTCTTTCAGCAATACCCATACCCTAACTAGGGATTCTAAATCATCAATTTCCCATTGTTTGTGATTTATTTTCAATTCCCAATTTCTCGATGGCAAACTCCGATTCTACTTCAGTTGTTCCTGCTGCTGCCCCTCTCTCTGCAGTACATTCTTTAACTCTGTAGTTTAATATGTGAAATGGGGTTCTCTCGTTTTCTTAATTTTCTGTTTGTTTTGCATCAAAATTGTGTTTTGTTCTATTAGATTACTTTTTGAACTGGGTAATTTTTTGATTTGCTGTCTTCTTTACACTTATTTGTTTGATTAGCATTTAAATGGTGTCTTTTTCACATGGGGTTGCTTCTTTACTTTGAAATATAAACTGGGTGTTTTGCCAATTGGATTTTTTTAGCTTCTGGTTTTATATACGAAATGGGGTTTTTTTCTCTCGAGGAATTTATGTTGATTATGCATTAAAATGGTGTTTTTTTCATGGGGTTGCTTTGTTAGTTTGAAGTTTGAATTGGGTATTTACCTAATTGGAATTTTCTTGTTTTATTGGCAGAGAAAAGAGAATGTGATATCGGCTAGCTCTAAAATTGCGGTACTTTTTCGTGTTCTATTAATATAGAATTTTTGGGGTTTGCTTATTGATTTCTGTTAAACTTTGTAATTGAGGATTTTGGTTATTTTTGTTGGATAGAAATTGACAGAATCAAGGCAAGAGCTGCTCACTAGGATTCAGAGCTTGAAAACAGTAAGCTGATATTAATAGCATCTGTAAAAATCTATGCTTATTTTGTTGCTATTAATGGTATTTTACTAGTGGCTTCTTTGATGTGCAGGATCTTCAAAGCTGGAGATCAAAGTTGGACAGCCAAGTACAGGTCTATCGTGATGTAAGTACATCCTTCTTTCATTTCCATTAGTTGTAAATGAATGTAACAGACTAGTTTGAACTTGCAATGTACTGATGACGCATGTTTTGTTAAATTGTGAGGTATGACTTTTGAGTAGGTTAGCGGCGATAGTTTGTTTATTGGTTGTTGTTCTCTAATCTATGTGAAGCTTAATATGTATCTTCTTGGAAATAGAAAAGCTGTGCTGACTAGTTTTGGCAAATACCATTTGAGGATAGTCTCATCAATGTAAATCTTTCATTTGACATTCTTAACGAATTCTGGTTGAAAAGGTAACTTTAGAATTAAAAACGGATGGATTTCAGTCAGCTTTCAAAATATGTTTGTCCTTGGATAGCTAAAACATCTGTAGCGTCTTCCTGGAAATGCAAGATGATTGGATCAGCAGTTGCATCTAGGAATATCAATGTGAGACAAGAAATTTTTAAAGGGGAGAAAGCATGGGCCAGGAGAAAGGTCAATATAACCTAAGTACAAGGATATAAGATATTCCCAGTTGGTGAAATTTCCTAATGATCAAACCAAAAACTTTACCCTTTTCTTTTGCAAGTGATATATTTGATTAGAATCTTGAGATTGGGAGAACATCATTATTTTTCTTAGCTTTTTGTTCCGAGTAGGATTTGTTTTCCATGTGGTGTGTGCTTGGGTCTACCAGAAACAGCCTCTCTACTCCTCCGGAGTAGGGGTAAGGTCTGCGTACACACTACCCTCCCCAAACCCCACATGTGGGATCTCACTGGGTTATTGTTGTTGTTGTGGTGTGTGCTTGACGAATACCAAGATCTGCATGACAGATGGGAGAAGGCTCCTTTCAAATAACATTTGATCTTCTGGAAGCCTTGTACTTGTTAATCTTATCCAGCCATTTAGAAGTTTATGTTTTTCTTTTTTTACTTTTAATCAGGAATTGTGGGATCTCAAGAAATCGCTGAATGTTGAAGTGGACCAACTGAGATCCGTGAGCAGTGTTCCATTCTATATGTTTTCATGATCTTTTAAGATTCACTTGAGTATTAAGATATTACTATAATTTTTATTTTGAACCAGGAATTTCAAGAGTTAAAAACAACTCTTCAACAACAGCAGGAAGATGTCACTGCCGGCTTAAGAAACTTAGGGGTGAGCTGTCTTGTGTGTTGTAATTCTTTGCATTTGGAAATTATCTGATATCCACTCTGTATCAGCCTTACTGACATTATATTTCCTTGCATTTATATGCCAATGCTTGATCAAACACAGATTTTAACACGTTAAATTTGACTTATGTGTAATACTTGTAGAAGTTGAAGAGAAATATTATTAAGTAACAATTGAAAAGTTTAGCTCCAAAGGGAAAACGTGTAATCAGAGTTTAGAATATGAATTCTTGAAATTGGTGAAAAAGTTATATGACAATATTATTGGTGAAAAGGTTTCAAAAATTGGAATGACCTAAAATGGAATGTGTGCCTTATAAAATTGGACGAAGAGCAATTATTTTGCTTCAGATTGCAAGGGAATTCTGATTTTTGTTTGTGTTGAACTCCCTACAGCTTCAGGATGTCTCAGAAGAAACAAAAGAGGCAGAAGATGCCAAGCCTGATAACGATGAAGAGAAGACTCAGGATTCACCAAAGGACAGTGGTAAAGACACTGAGCAGTAGACTGAATTATGTGCATCCTTTCCCTATACTCATCTTCTCCGATGAGATAAGCTTGGGCGGCTTGTGTGCTAGTTTTAACCAGTGTTCCATTATCATCTGTATGAGATCAAGTCTTTCATTGAAGTAGGTTTGATGGATGACTTCTCTTTTTTCTAGCTGTTAATTCAAGCATTTTACTTTTACTGCTAATTACTCGCATATTTTGTGAGGTGTCACGTACCCTGCCGGCTAGCTATGCAACTTCTCTTATCTTGAGCTTTTCTTGAATTGAAACCTTACTATTAACTCCCTCGCTTCTTGATCTAGTATGTAAGAACAACAACAACGACCAAGTAAAATCCCACAAAGTGGGGTCTGGGGAGGGTAGTGAGACCTTACCCCTACCCTGATAGGGCAGAGAGACTGTTTCCGATAGACCCTAGTATATAAGAACCTAGATAAGTAATCAGAGTATCTTGCAGCGAGTGCCTGATGTTCATATTGGTACCTAACGTTTTTACAGAATCAAATCCGAGAGTGATTTAGAAGCATACAAGGAATATCTTGAACTACGGTGTCCCAACAATCTTATAGTTAAACCCTTGAACTTCCTGCTCTTTTTCTACTCTCGGAAATCAAGATCCAACTGTGTCTGGTCACTGCGAAGCCCACGAAAGTTCTTGTGGGTAAACTTTGATACTTTCTTCATTGCACTAAACATGAGGGACCATGGTTTAGGTTATCATTATTGAGAAATATCAGAATTTGATGTTTGAGTTGGAACTTAGACTATTTACTTCAGGATGCAAAACCTAAAGTACATGATAACAGAGCTGCAAGTCCTGTTAAATTCTTTATGATTCTATGTGGCGTTGGAGGTTTAAAATTAGACTCCATGTTCAAGGATGAGATATAACCATTTGTGCATTGATCATCAGTTAGTTTACCTCGCAGCCAGAAAGTGAAAATTTGCATAGGTTCTGTCTGAGGGAAAAGCTTGAAAATGAGGGTGTTCAATTTCTCTTATTTTCTTACCAATTAATCACATTCACTACCTTTACAATGTAGGGGTTAGATTTGCATACACATTAACCTCCCGAGACCCCACTTGTGAGATTATATTGGGCTTTTTTGTTGTTATTGTCGGTAAAAATTGCAACGTGTAATGGAATCGAGTACTATACCTTTTTGAGGCGCGCATACACAAGGGGAATTCCTTTCTTGTCCAATACAAAATTTAATATAAGAAAATACTTTCCAGAAAAAAATAAAAAAAAAACAATTTATTTTTCTGGCTAAGGATTTATGGAACCTCACTTACTAGTTTGAAGTTGAAAAATAGATTTCATGCAAATTGCACATTGAGCTTTTGATATAGGTGTCCCGGGGCTAATAATCTACGAAGAAAGGAAGGGAAAGGGCAGATCAACCAAAGATCCTACTCCTCTTAGAAAGGGGAATGAATCATTTTTCCGATTTTTCGTTTTGTTTTAAGGCCCCATCGACGAAAGAACAAATCGGAAAATAGTAAATTTGATGAATATTCATTTTCTACGGTCTCATCTTTATCACACTTCTTTGTCTTCCAAGTCAAAAATAGTTTAGTTCTAAACTCCTTTCTTTTTCCATTTAGCTTTTATTGTTTGTTTGGGTTTGTAACTATGTGACCACTGGAAGTGGAAGAGCTATTTGATGAGACTTCATCAGATGATTGTACAAGAAGGAACTAGATAGATTAGAGAGAAAAAAAGAACAGATGAGAAAAAATGATAATGATAAATAAATAAAGGAATTTTGGATTGGGTCAGGAATCCAAGTTTGGGGCGGTATGGATAAAAGAACTTCCTATGTTATACTATTCAATTCTCGACGACGAATTGATTTGATAGTTCAGATATTGTTATTCATGATATTGATCCGATTCAAGATCATCGAGAGGTAATATTCATTCATTGAATTTACAGGCCAAAGATTTATCATCTCTATGGGATTAAATCCCGAGTTATTGCGAAGTAAAAAACCGATGAGATTATGGAAGTAAATATTCTTGCATTTATTGCTACTGCACTATTTATTCTAGTTCCTACCGCTTTTCTACTTATCATTTACGTAAAAACAGTCAGTCAAAACGATTAATTATTAACTAATTTGAATGAAACTTGACTTCTGAGTTCTTAGCCAAAATTGACGAAATAAAATGAAAAAGATTCTAATTTCATGTCTTAAATGAAATGAGTGGACTAGAATCGGCAGTATTCTAATAGATAGGTAGTATGGTAGAAAGAAAGATTCATCTATTTCTTTCTACCATACTATTTATTAGTTAGATTGTAGTTATAAAGTTGTCCCCTGGAATAAAATAAAGATAGCGGCTGCATTTGATATGGATCTATAAATCAATCTACAATATTATCTTGATATATGTTAATATCAATTCCATATATGGGATTGACATAGCACCCAATTCCATTTATTTGCTATATCTATTTGTTCTGATCAATCTGAATTACTCTTATGTCTTATAGTTTGAATTACTAGATTTTTTATTTCCACTCTGAATCTCGGTATCTATTGAAAGAATCAAATCAATGAAGGAAAAGCGATAGATATAGGCAGATTCAAAAAATCACGTAGTAATCTTTTTTTTAACATTCCCAAGAAGTAATTGAGTAAACCATTGACAGTAGTTCCACGGGCATCGAAAAGGAAGAGTAAACCTCACCGATTTTTAACGCCTGAACCATGATATGAAATAAGTCGATAAAGCATAAATCCAATTTCAAAAATTCGAAAGCGATAACTGCGCAATATGTGACTCACCTGAAGATCTTATTCTGCATAGTATCTCGTTAGACAACCACTATGTTTATATCCTTTCTTTCTCATACAAAGTGCGTATACACTTAACAAAACCATGAACAGTAAAGAGAGAAACAAATAAAAAAAGGGTCCGGCCCTCCTCAGTATCACCTGGTAAGAGGCCGTTGATTGGAATAGAAAATTTCGGAAGAATTAGGTTCGAATAAATTTCCTGGGATCCTCTTCCTTTCGAACTACAAACATGGGAATCGTTGAAATAGCTCTTTGATTGAAAGAGGATGATTCCTATAATACATTACTCCAGTCGAGTCCAATGGAATTTCAAAATGAAGATATTTTTTTTTTTGTTCAAAACGTGTTGCAGAACGATCTAGAAAGCAATTGATATTGATACAGTTTGCTTCCTTAACTCAATTAGTAGGACCCCTAGAGTCCACTTCTTCCCCACACTACGAGTGAAAGGGAAAAAGTAAAGACTACCATTAAAGCAGCCCAAGCAAGACCTACTATATCCATATAAATTATGTCCCATATATCTATAAATATAAAGGAATTGTTCTATTATTCCTCACTAATAATAGTGGAATCAATGGCGCAGAGTCAAAAAGAAGGAAGACTCTTAATAAACCAATCCAATAAATTCGCTCATTTTATAAGAAATTCCTATATGATTTCTAATCGGGAAAGTTTAAACACAAGCAAAATCTGCAGTAACATCTCAAGGGAATGTTACTAATGGAACATGTAGGAATAATAGGTCCTATTCTTTTTTTGTTGACTCTCATTTCAATTGATTGGATGCTTGAGCACTCAAAGATTTTCGTGAGTTANTTCAAGGTCCAGTCATTATACAATGCATTAATAATAGAAAATTTTGATTTGTAGTAGAAGGTAATTGCGAAGTCTTGATAGCCCCTCTAGCATTCGAATATTTCCTTGAAGCCTAAATATGCAATGCAAGGATATTTACAATTTTTTAGAAAAACCCCCAGACCAGATGTTTAGAATCAAACAAGTATCAACAGTCTGCTTTCTCTGCTTCTGCTGGGGAATCATTCGGCGGGTTATATCAACAGAACAGAAGAAAAGAAGAGATTTCGAGTTTTTTGTTGATCAGGCGACACCCGGATTTGAACTGGGGAAAAAAGGATTTGCAGTCCTCTGCCTTACCACTCGGCCATGTCGCCAAAATGCTACAAATACAAAATAGATGAAAACTTTCCCGGATTACTGAACTGCTTTTTTATTGTACTTGCACCTTGAGTTTTGTTTTCCTTAATTTTCCTAAAAGTCAAAGAAATCCTAATCCTTCTTCCCTTTTGATTGGGTTTGATTCATCCTT
>ML273718.1:0-52437 GCA_005239495.1 Nicotiana undulata | reverse complement strand
CTTATGAGGAAGAGCCAGTAGCCATATTAGATAGGCAGGTTCGACAGTTGAGGTCGAAGAGTTATCCTTAGGTCCGTGTTCAGTGAAGGGGTCAGCCTGCCGAGGCAGCTACATGGGAGTCCGAGTCCGATATGGGGAGTCGTTATCCCCATCTATTCTCAGACTCAGGTATTTTTCTATGTCCGTTCGAGGACGAACGTTTGTTTTAGAGGTGGAGATTGTGATGACCCAACAAGTCATCTTACGTAATTTAAGCTATATCAGTGTTCCGAGGCTCCGAGAGCCTCCGTTAGCCTCACCTCGATATGCGTGCACAGCCCAGGCATGTAGCCGGGAAGCTTATATGTGAAAAACTGATAAAAGGATGAGTTTTGATAATTAATAAATGAATATAGTTGACTTTGGTCAACATTTCTGGTAAACGGACCTGGACCCGTGATTCGGCGGTCTCGGAGGGTCCGTAGGAAAATATGGGACTTGGGCATATGCCGGGAATCAAATTCCGAGGTCCCAAGACCGAGAAATGAATTTTAAACAAAATTGTTTTCTGAAAATAATAAAGGATTTTGAAAATGAATAATTATGTGAAAACCGTGTTACCGGGTCCGTATTGTGGTTCCGGAGCCCGGAACAGGTTTATTATATACTATTTGTCTTATCTGTGGAACTTTGTGTGAAAAGGGCNGTGGTGTCATTTATAACTTATCTGCAAAGTTTGAAGTCATTCCGAGCGGTTTAGGCAGGTTCGACGTATTGAAGTGAATTCTAGAATTTTAAAGTTCTTAATATTTGATTAAATAAGTTTTGGGGTTTGATTTCGAGTTTCGCTGTTGTTTTTCGTGTTTCGAAAGTTTGAGTGAGTCCGCTTAGTGATTTAGGACTTGTTGGTATACTTGGACGGGGACTCGGGTGGGCCCAGGTGCCTCCCGGACCCCGCGCGAGGCTAAAAACCAGCAGAAATCACTGCTGGTGCACAGCAGCTGGTGTGACCGCAGGTGCGGTTGCCCAGCCGCAGGTGCGGGACCGCCCCTGCGGTCCCAGCCTCGCAGGTGCGACCTTTCTCGTAGGTGCGATCCTTTTTCCGCACCTGCGGCTACCACAGGTGCGAGTCCCTTTCCGCAGGTGCGGCCCCTTCTGGGCTGGCCCATGTCCGCAGGTGCGATACTTTTTTCGCACCTGCGATACCGCATGTGCGATCTTTTTTCCGCACCTGCGGCTACCGCAGGTGCGAGTCCCCTTCCGCAGGTGCGAAAATTGCCCAATTATTTTATTAACTCCAAAACAGACTTCATTACGGGATTTAACCCTTTCTCTCTTCCTCCTTCATCCCCAAAATGTCCATAGACGAAATTCAAGCCCTCCAACTTTCATAGCTCCATTGGTAAGTGTTCTTAACATCATTTTCCCTAACATTCATCAATTAATCACTAGATTCTAGGCCTAAAAACATGGAAATTAAGGTAGAAATTAGGTTTTTGGGATTTTTGGGTGATTCAACCCCAATTTGGGGTCGAATCTTAAAACAAATTGTATATTCTTAATCGTGGGGATATGGGTGATCGGGTTTTGGTCCGAACCTCGAGTTTCGACCACGTGGGCCCGGGGTCAAATTTTGGAATTTTAGGAAGAATGATTAGAAATGGATAATTAGACTATGGGTTTGAGTTATTGAGTCATTATTGATATACTTGAGTTGAATATGTCTAGATAATATCGTTTCGGAGCCGGATTATAAAGGAAAGGCGGTGTTAGAGGGTTGATCGCTCTATTTTGGACCCGAGGTAAGTGACTTGCCTAACTTCGGTGAGGGAATAGGTATTATTTGCTTCGTGTTTACTTGTTAAGCATGTTCGTTGCATAGGAAGAGTGACGAGTACCTATGTGATGAGAGTCTAGCATGACCGCGAGTCTAACGTGATAGTAATCATAGTTTTTCTTCCATGTCTTTTATATTATGAAATTGTCATTAGTCGTAATAGTATGTTGTTGGTTGTGGTGAAAGAATGAGACGTAAATTGTAGTTGAGCATGGATATTTGTTGTCAAAGATACTCTGTTGAGATTGGTATAGCTTAGACCCTTGCCGGGCAATTGTGTGTTTAATATTGACATGTACCCCCTCATTGAGCATTATTGTCTTCCATTTCTGTTATATTGAACTTTCCTTGCCATTGATATTTATACTTTTATGGTAAGGAAGAGGGGTGATGTTATTGTTATGCACGAGGGGACATGCCGTGCCGAGTGTTGATATTGTTATATATGCACGAGGGGACATGCCGTGCCGATTGATATTTATTATATACACACGAGGGGACATGCCGTGTTGTGATGTTGTGATATTGTTATATATGCACGAGGGGACATGCCGTGCCGATTGATATTTGTGATATATGCATGAGGGGACATGTCGTGTCGATTTGATATTTGAGATTACGCACGAGGGGACATGCCCTGCTCTGTTATTTGATTGATTCCCGTAAATTGATAGCTTTTTATTCGGTCTCTGTTTTTACTTTCCAGCCGCATTCTCGCTGTACGGTTGTGAATTAGATGTTATTTTTCTTGTATTCCCAGTAGGAACACATATCTTATTTTATCGTTTAAGTTCCAATATTATTGCTGCCCTGTTAATACTTTTTCCCCTAATTGTTCCCATATCTCTTCTATTTGATCATACTTGTTTTCAGTATCGGTTAATTCTTGTACATATATCTGCTTAGATTAGGACAGGTGATCGTATTATGCTAAGTCTAGCCTCGTCACTACTTCGGCCGGGGTTAGGCTTGGCACTTACTCAGTACATGGGGTCGGTTGTACTGATACTACACTGCACCTCCTTGTGTTGTGCAGACTCTGCTACCAGACCCCGTGGAGCGTTCTGAGGGAGATACCTTCAGTCCACGTCAGAGCTTTGAGGTATACAATGACGTTCATGGATCCCGAGGCTTCTTTCCTTTACCACTTCATTGTCTTTCTCCTTATTTTCAAGACAGTGTTGTATTTTTAATCTAGACTTGTATTTAGTATTCTAGTAGCTAGTCCGTGAGATTGTGACACCCCGGTTTTGGGAAGTTTACGTTATTTTATGATTGATATGTTCTTCCTTTCCGCATTCAAGTTTTGTTACTGTTATTATCGATGTGAGAAAGATTATTGTTGGGGAAGGTATGTTATTGATGTACGGTTGAACATTTCCCCACTATTATCCCACTTTATGATTGTATTGGTTAAAGTTGAAAGGATAGTGTTTTATTCCGTATTAAATGATTTTAAATTGCTATTGCAAGTTACACGTTGGCTGGCCTAGCGGGTTCAACGTTAGGCGCAGTCACGGCTTAAAGGGTGGGAATTTGGGTCGTGACAGGCTACCTCCAGTCTCTCCCCTTTCGACCACCAGCCGCCTTGAAGCCTTATCTCTCCGGTCTCTTCATCTTTGCGGCCTTCATGGGTTTCAACCATGCCAGACCACCACTAAAGCTCTGCCTGGGTTGTTTCCGGCCTTTCTCCGATGAGTTTTGACTCGATGGTGCTATAAACACCATTGTTCCTGAGTTTCACAACCATGTTCTCTTACTTCTCTCTCTGGTTTCTTGTGAAACCCTAATCTCGACCTAAATCTCTTATAACCTCTATATTTCAAACGATTTCAACTCATTCTTTTATGTTTTGAACTATCCTCTACTGGATCTTTACGGTTCCTCAAGTTTTATGCATTTTTGTCTCCTTTTGAAATTAGGGTTTCTCGACCCTGTTCTCAAAATGATTTTTCCTTTGATTTTTAAACATCTCTACTGTGTTTAAACCATTATCTCCTGATGTTATGTTAAACCCTAAGTATTCTGGGTTGTTCTTTGTTATGTGACTGTATGCATCCATGTATTCTCTATGATTCCTATTTAATCCGCTACTATGACATCTTCATGTTAATTTCTATGAGTACCTCTTTGTGATGATAAGTGATTGCTGTTGAACTCTTGAAAGTTCCGACCTTTACCCTACTGGCTCTTTACTGGTTGATTTATATTGATTCAATTGTGTAAAAAATCCCCTCTTGTGATATTTTCCTTAAATACATGGTGCTGTATATTCTGCCTATAAGTCTGTACCAATTTTCGAATTACTTCTATACCTGTGTGATGCTTTCCTTAATTACTTGGGATTTCCTGTGATTGAATCCGAGATTCTCTTGACTGATTTCAAACTGATGCCCTATTTTACTTTATACACGATTAGTTTAATCTTCCTTAATTACCCACTATGTACGTGGTTTCATTTGTGCACTATGTGAATGTTTCTGCCCTAATCAGCCTTACTTGACTTATTTTCTTTCCTTATTATACCTTGACTATACCGTTTGAAACTAGATTCCTTAATTAAAGGATTCCAGTTTGTTTTAATTAGTGTTAATTGATTTTATTTCCATGTTTGTGCACTCCTCACCCATGGACTACTCGTCTTTCAAACTATATAAAGAGTTTTTTTCCCTTTTTGCAAACACAGAGACATTGCATATCACAAACACCTACAACAATAAACATTGTTCTCTCTTGTGCTATTTCTCTCTTTTCTCTCTTGCTCTACTGTTGGTCCCTGCTCTTGACTATTATTAGCCGGCTGAAAAGCCAAGGCTAATATTGTGCTCATACTTGGCTCTTACATTCTGCTGTGCTCTCTTGTTGCTGGTATGTCCTGATTAATTTAAAAGTCCCAAACCAACGTGGTTATTACTACTTCAGTATATCATATTCTTAATTGTTTTCTACCTATGTTGCTACTGTTCAATATGTAATTAACTCCCTGTTTGTCTGTTGATACTTGCCATGCTTATCTCTTAACATGTTTATGATTAAGTCAATACTTGCTTTACCTATTCTTGTATACATCTGTTAGGCCATCTCTTTCCTGTTCAAGTATCATGTGTCCCATGATCCCCCTGAACCTTTTACCTGTTATTGCTTATCCTACTTATGACTTATATGCTTATGACTATTGTTTGCTCCTAATCTTACCTGTTATAACTGTCTACTACCATGTCTACACTTAGCCATTTCCTGGTCCCCTAAACTTTCCTGATTTGTGTAACTATGCTTAAATGAGTTCCTTAAGTCTATGTATCTCTTTGTGTCATTATGTGACCTATTTGTCCCCTCACCCCATTGTCCGTGTGTGCAACTCTGTACTGTTGAACTTTTGATCAGTACTTCTGTTTGTTTTTAAGTTAACCTTTCAAAACCACTCTCCAGTTTTGCAAACTCTTTTCTTCAACTACAAACTTTCCTCTCCCTTTTGCACTTCACACTACTCTTAGAAATTAAGTCCTACCCCCTTCGTGTGAGCACTTCCTTGAGTACCTCTGAGTACTCATTGAACTCTGACACACAAGGCTGGTAATTCCACAATGCACTTGTCTCAACTTTTGGCAATTTGTTTGGGTGCTGGTATTGGCCAGGGACCCAATGAGGGCCCTAGGGAGCTTTGCCGCACCCAGACCATATTAAGGCTGTGAAACTCGAAAGGAGTGAGGTTGGAAGATTGGGCCTGATTGAAGGCTCCCTATAGAAGTAACTTCTTATTTTCCTTTTCATTACTGTAATTCATTTATTACCGGTTTGTAATAACTTGTAAACGAATAATTGGGGCTGGATAGTGAATATGGGGGGCTATACATGCTTAGTCTAGTAATGGATAGAAAACCTGCTTATAGGATTTTACTTTCTTACATGTGCAATAGATAACCTGTCTAGGACATGCATCTCATTAGAAATCCTGCTTTAGGTTCTTTACTTTCAGCATGTTATTATACTCATCTCATAAACCATGATTGCAGTTAATAACTATAATAAGTAATAAAACTGTTATAAGGTATCATTACTGCATTTTCATAAATCATAGCATTTAGAAACCATGTCTTTAGGTATCCCTGTGTGCATTAGACATCATGTTCTTAAGGACCTTATCTTCAGCATGTTTGTGTCAAGTTATATTTTGTTGAACACCTAATTTGCATGTGTCTAATCTGATAAATATCGCTAAAATATGTTTAAGTGGTTTAAAACGTCTCTGCAAATATGTACCTCTAAAATCAGAATTAAATATGCATGTTCACCCCTCTAAAATAAGTAGGCAATGTATACGACGCCTAGGCAAACTTTAGGCCTAATACGTGCTAAAATCAAACTAATTGTGTTTTACTTATCTGGTTTAGGACCAATCAGTCTCTTTTAAAAATAAAAAAAAATCTAGAACTCTGCTGCTCTTACTCTTGTTTTTATCTCTCTAAAGTTCACTCTACTTTTATTAAAACTCCTACTCTATTTTAAAACAATCTTGAAGTTGTGCATTTACTTCCTCTTACTGATTTTCTGATTCTTGCTTCATTATGTTTTCAAACTACTGGGTTTCAAAGTTATCTCACTCTGCAAAAATCATTCTATTTCTGAACACTTATTCTATATTCTATGCACTACTTTTTCCTGAAATGATCTATCCAAGTCTTATAAACTACTGGATCTTCACACTCATTTTTGGATCATTGAATTTCAAAAAATGAAAATCATTCCTGTTCCGCCTTGTCCCGTTCACTCCTGACTACTGGTTCTCTGAAGGCTATCTCTCCCTTTACTAGAAAATTTTAAACTGCTGTATACTTTTAACCGATGTCTGTAAACTATTGCATTTCTGGAAAAAAATCAATCATCCTTTCAAGTTACTCAGTCATGACTGAACCTTTGGCTTTCACTACTAAGTTTTTTCCAAAATCATATCCTTTTAAAGCTTACTGTTTTAATTTAAAAATTCCCATTTTAAACTCCCATCTTTGAGACTTTAATTGTGTTTGAGACGTTCTACTTACATGTCTACTTGTGGAGGAATCTATGAGCCTTTATTTGTCTTTATATGTCCCCTTATGTGTAGTCCTATTTGTTATGTATGTCTCTTAGCATTTTGTCCTTTAAACCTAAGGGTTCAGCCCAGTACTTACCTTGTAGGAATAATAGTCCTAAATACCCTCCAGGACTTATAAGATGGGGCGGGTAATAGCACGCAATAAGCACTCGTGACCAACACACACGCATTTTAAATAACCTTTACGGGGTGGGAAGGGTAGAATACGGATATGATAACCGGTGCGCTAATACCACGTGTAGCCGCCTCTTTGAGGAAGTGACATACCGGGTATTGCATTGATGTGATCCGTATTACTTTAAACCAATGATAATCTCCTTAAATATTTTGTAATGTTATCAAAAACCTTTTAATAAAATTTATGCTTTTGTGTGAAATCCCCTCTTATCTGAGCCTTACTTGTTCGTTTGTCCAAATTCACAAAACTTCTTGGATGGGACACACAGTTGTGGATCTTGAGGGATGCCTAACACCTTCCCCTTGGGATTGTTTCAAGCCCTTATCCGTTCTCTAGTAATGCAAACTAGTTCAATGAGTTATCTACTCTAGGTGCCCTAACGCACCACAAAATCGTTAGGTGGGGACTCTTCCTTAAATCTCTTCCTTTAAGGAGTTGTCAAGAATGTCATAAACCCGATCTCTCCGTACCTAACCCGTGCGATAGAAAAAGGGGGCGCGACAACATTGCGACTCTGTTGGGGATATTCCCTAGGCTTATACCATTACAAGTTGTCTTTTGAATTTGGACTTTTATTCTGTTTAAATGCTTACACCCTTTCCTATTCCCCATTACATGTTATTAATTGTTTAATTCTGCAAGTATTTATTTGTCTAAGCAAAACTGACTTATCTTCGTGTTTTCCTTGTAACTGCTTTCCATTATAACTACCGTATTTATTTTTTCTTTACTGCTTTCCACAACGTGAAAATACATGCCTACTTGTTTTAATTCTTATTATTGCATAATCATGCTCCACATTCATATTCCACTCGTGCCAAACAAAACTCCTATAGAAACGCTTACAATTAGTGGTTGCGCAATTCCAATATTACTACCCCTAAATTCAGAAAGGCATATTTGCGGTAAAACTAGTCGATCAGCGGTGCAGTCGACAGTTCCGTGCCTTTCCCCCTTGAGTTGTCCGCTCAAGGTTACCGGTTTAAAACCCCAATAGAAACCTTACTATATTGTAATGTTGCATGCATCATGGTCAAACCTAGCCAGGCTAATGTGTTTTCCGCACCATAGCGTTTAAGATAGCCTCGTCCAAAGTCTATTGGGTTTTCCTGGAACCCAAACAGACACCTTCACGTTCTGTGCATTTATTTGGGGAACTAAATGCTCTTTTCTAATTATTGATGTTAAATAGTTGACTCTGGCGGGGGTAAGGGCCTAATCTTGTTTGTTAGCAGTAAATGAGGCACAAAGTCCCCAGACTCAGCATGATCTAAAATATGCCAGGAGGGCCAATCTTAGAGAAGGTCTTTCTGGGACCCAATTAGATAAGAGTTTCTTTTCCGCTTTACCAATGTAATAAGGCCGATGGCCATTAGTGATATTATTTCTTGCTTATTGTTTTAGTATTGTTTTTGGATTCGTCCATTTTTTTTTACATCAATAAAATGAGGCATTTAGCATTCCAAGTTCTCCAAATTAATTTGTCGCTAGGCCTACCTCGGGCACAAAGAGGTTCCCCAACTTAGGATGCTTTTTACATTTTCGCATTACGACTTGTGCATTTACTTCCTCTTACTGATTTTCTGATTCTTGCTTCATTATGTTTTCAAACTACTGGGTTTCAAAGTTATCTCACTCTGCAAAAATCATTCTATTTCTGAACACTTATTCTATATTCTATGCACTACTTTTTCCTGAAATGATCTCTCCAAGTCTTATAAACTACTGGATCTTCACACTCATTTTTGGATCACTGAATTTCAAAAAATGAAAATCATTCCTGTTCCGCTCTGTCCCGTTCACTCCTGACTACTGGTTCTCTGAAGGCTATCTCTCCCTTTACTAGAAAATTTTAAACTGCTGTATACTTTTAACTGATGTCTCTAAACTATTGCATTTCTCAAAAACAATCAATCATCCTTTCAAGTTACTCAGTCATGACTAAACCTTTGGCTTTCACTACTAAGTTTTTTCCAAAATCATATCCTTTTGAAGCTTACTGTTTTAATTTGAAAATTCCCATTTTAAACTCCCATCTTTGAGACTTTAATTGGGTTTGAGACGTGCTACTTACATGTCTACTTGTGGAGGAATCTATGAGCCTTTATTTGTCTTTATATGTCCCCTTATGTGTAGTCCTATTATTTATGTATGTCGCTTAGCATTTTGTCCTTTAAACCTAAGGGTTCAGCCCAGTACTTACCTTGTAGGAATAATAGTCCTAAATACCCTCCACGACTTATAAGATGGGGCGGGTAATAGCACGGAATAATCACTCGTGACCAACACACACGCGTTTTAAATAACCTTTACGTGGTGGGAAGGGTAGAATACATATATGATAATCGGTGCGCTAATACCACGTGTAGCCGCCTCTTTGAGGAAGTGACATACCGGGAATTGCATTGATGTGATCCGTATTACTTTAAACCTAGGATAATCTCCCTAAATATTTTGTAATATTATCAAAAACTGTTTAATAAAATTTATGCTTTTGTGTGAAATACCCTCTTATCTGAGCCTTACTTGTTTGTTTGTCCAAATTCACAAAACTTCTTGGATGGGACACACAGTTGTGGATCTTGAGGGGTGCCTAACACCTTCCCCTTGGGATTATTTCAAGCCCTTACCCGTTCTCTGGTAATGCAAACTAGTTCAATGAGTTATCTACTCTAGGTGCGCTAACGCACCACCAAATTGTTAGGTGGCGACTCTTCCTTAAATCTCTTCCTTTAAGGAGTTGTCCAGAATGTCATAAACCCGATCTCTCCGTACCTAACCCGTGCGATAGAAAAAGGGGGCGCGATAGCATGTCGACTCTGCTAGGGATATTCCCTAGGCTTATACCATTACAAGTTGTCTTTTTAATTTGGAATTTTATTCTGTTTAAATGCTTACACCCTTTCCTATTCCCCATTACATGTTATTAATTGTTTAATTCTGCAATTATTTATTTGTCTAAGAAAAACTGACTTATCTTCGTGTTTTCCTTGTAACTGCTTTCCATTATAACTGCCGTATTTATTTTTTCTTTACTGCTTTCCACAACATGAAATTACATGCCTACTTGCTTTAATGCTTATTATTGCATAATCATGCTCCGCATTCATATTCCACTCGTGCCAAACAAAAATCCTATAGCAACGCTTACAATGAGTGGTTACGCTATTCCAATATTACTACCCCTAAATTCGGAAAGGCATATTTGCGGTAGAACTAGTCGATCAGCGGTGCATTAGATAGTTCCGTGCCTTTCCCCCTTGAGTTGTCCGCTCAAGGGTACCAGTCTAAAACCCCAATAGAAACCTTACTCTATTGTAATGTTGCATGCATCATGGTCAAACCTAGCCAGGCTAATGTGTTGTCCGCACCATAGCCTTTAAGATAGCCTCGTCCAAAGTCCATTGGGCTTTCCTGGAACCCAAACAGACACATTCACGTTCTGTGCATTTATTTGGGGAACTAAATGCTCTTTGCTAATTACTGATGTTAAATAGTCGAGTCTGGCGGGGGTAAGGGCCGAACCTTGTTTGTTCGCAAGAAACGAGGCCCGAAGTCCCCAGACTTAGCATGATCTAAAATATGCCAGGAGGGCCAAGCTTGGAGAAGGTCCTTCTGGGACCTAATTAGATAGGATTTTCTTTTCCGCTTTACCAATGTAATAAGGCCGATGGCCATTAGTGATTTTATTTCTTGCTTATTGTTTTTGTATTGTTTTTGAATTCTTCCATTTTTTTACATCAATAAAATGAGGCATTTAGCATTCCAAGTTCTCCAAATTAATTTGTCGCTAGGCCTACCTCGGGCACAAAGAGGTTCCCCAACTTAGGATGCGTTTTACATTTTCGCATTACGACTTGTGCATTTACTTCCTCTTACTGATTTTCTGATTCTTGCTTCAGTATGTTTTCAAACTACTAGGTTTCAAAGTTATCTCACTCTGCAAAAATCATTCTATTTCTGAACACTTATTATATATTCTATACACTAGTTTTTCCTGAAATGATCTATCCAAGTCTTATAAACTACTGGATCTTCACACTCATTTTTGGATCACTGAATTTCAAAAAATGAAAATCATTCATGTTCCGCTCTGTCCCGTTCACTCCTGACTACTGGTTCTCTGAAGGCTATCTCTCCCTTTACTAGAAAATTTTAAATTGCTGTATACTTTTAACCGTTGTCTCTAAACTATTGCATTTCTTGAAAAAAATCAATCATCCTTTCAAGTTACTCAGTCATGACTGAACCTTTGGCTTTCACTACTTAGTTTTTTCCAAAATCATATCCTTTTGAAGCTTACTGTTTTAATTTAAAAATTCCCATTTTAAACTCCCATCTTTGAGACTTTAATTGTGTTTGAGACGTGCTACTTACATGTCTACTTGTGGAGGAATCTATGATCCTTTATTTGTCTTTATATGTCCCCTTATGCGTAGTCCTATTTGTTATGTATGTCGCTTAGCATTTTGTCCTTTAAACCTAAGGGTTCAGCCCAGTACTTACCTTGTAGGAATAATAGTCCTAAATACCCTCCACGACTTATAAGATGGGGCGGGTAATAGCATGCAATAAGCACTCGTTACCAACACACACGTGTTTTAAATAACCTTTACGGGGTGGGAAGGGTAGAATACATATATGATAACCGGTGCGCTAATACCACGTGTAGCCGCCTCTTTGAGGAAGTGACATACCGGGTATTGCATTGATGTGATCCGTATTACCTTAAACCTAGGATAATCTTCTTAAATATTTTGTAATGTTATCAAAAACCTTTTAATAAAATTTATGCTTTTGTGTGAAATCCCCTCTTATCTGAGCCTTACTTGTTTGTTTGTCCAAATTCATAAAACTTCTTGGACGGGACACACAGTTGTGGATCTTGAGAGATGCCTAACACCTTCCCCTTGGGATTATTTCAAGCCCTTACCCGTTCTCTGGTAATGCAAACTAGTTCAATGAGTTATCTACTCTAGGTGCCCTAACGCACCACAAAATCGTTAGGTGGTGACTCTTCCTTAAACCTCTTCCTTTAAGGAGTTGTCCAGAATGTCATAAACCTGATCTCTCCGTACCTAACCCGTGCGATAGAAAAAGGGGGCGTGACAACAAGCTGAGCCTTTTGCGCTCCTGCGGGCCCGCACCTGCAATCAAACATCCGCATGTGCGAAAAGAACAATGAATTCACACCAGCAGCTATTTGTTGCACTTTTCAACTCCGAAACTTCCCGTTAACCATCTGAAATCAATCCCGAGCCCGTCGGAACCCCAAACAAACATACCAACACATCATATATGATCATTCAAAATTAGTTGCACTCTCGGAACACCCAAAATAATATCAAAACACCAAAATCAGATCAAATTCAAGCCTATGAACTTTGAAACTCCTAAATTCCACCAACGATGCTGAGATTATCCAAAACACCTCTGATTGACCTGATATTTTGCACACATATCCAAAATGACATTACGAACCTGTTCCAACTTCCGGAATTTCATTCCGACCCCGATAGCCTATTTTCCACTGCCGACCGGAAATCACCAAAAACTAACTTTCGCCAATTCAAGCCTAATTCTACACCGCACATCTCAAAAATATTCCGAACACACTCCTAAGTCTCAATCACCTAACGAAGCTATCCGAGCCATAAAATCCGCATTCTGAGTCCGTTTCCCAATAAGTCAACCCTCAGTTGACCTTTCCAACTATAAAGCTATTTTTAGAGACTAAGTGTCTCAATTCTCACTACAACCATTCCGAACCCGAGCCAACCGACTCTAACTTATCATAAACAGTATAACCAACCTATGACAAGGCAAAAAGTGTAATAATAATGCAGGTTCTACGGAACGACCGACCGGGTTGTTACATTCTCCCCCACTTAAACATACGTTCATCCTCGAACGTGCCTAGAGCTGTTCCAAACACCACCAAAATGGTCGTGTAACCTACCATGCACACATTCTGAGGTGATCCCACGTCTCCCTACCCCATATAGGTCTAATAGCACAACACAATTGAAATTTTGAAATCCAATCTTGACCCATAAACCTTAGAACCAAGTTTCCACTTCTGAAATAATTTACAAGATCAAATTTCCACGACTATAAGCTGAAATAGTCTGCTCACGCTGTATTAAGCCATATCCGTAACACAAGATGAAATCACATAATATACCGCATGACTCAACCACCCATAGCGATAACTCCTAATCACAATAGCTGCTCAAACAACTCGATCCCAGTACATAGCCTCTTATCAAACCATGCCTTGCTCTAACGCTTCCATATACTGCCGATGATGAAAGAGACACGTAGAAACTAGAAACCCTTCGTCCGATCAGCATCAATACCATCCATAGCCATAACTTATGCAACTTGTGCACTCAATAACCTCATCCCAAGGGCTCAATTCATTAAATAAAAAAAGACTCACACGAGAGGACTATCCTTCCATTAACTCTTACCATTACCACATCATGCTAAAAGACCGGTACACATCGTGAAACCATATCACACAAATCCAACACCAAGGATCATACCTCTACTTAACTCTACTACAAAGCGTGACCCCATCCAACCGCTGGACCACATAAAATATCCCAATCCATCTTGCTCAAAATCAATAACCATGCAAAATTAGACATCAATTACTCAAAGTGCCTTGCCATAACCACGGGAAAATCGGACGATACCATCCCACCCGAACCAGAAAGAACATAACCGACATGTCTCAATCCTGCAACACCCAATTACTTACCTTACTCGAACCTCGCTATAACGCCCCGATAGAACCGCACCCTATGCACATATAACCAACGATTACAACCCTTCGAAACACCAAAAGGTAACTCATAGATAACTCCAAAACACGAATAAGCTCAATGCCAATCGAATGGTACATCCCTCAACAATAGCAACTTGGGGTCAACAATTCCGACTCAGTGTAGAATACACACCCATACTGGCCTACCAATAATTCTAAATCAACTCTTGTCATCCATAACAGGTAGATAACTCTCCAAAGGTTCATAATGACTGAATCATGACATATATAACCCCCGACTAGACTTGCTTGCATCCTCATAGTTCACAACTACAAAAATAATCTGTTCATGAAAACTCCCAGTCTCAAAATCCATGAGGCGCACTAATTACCATATTTGATATCCACTACACCGCTCGAATACATAACACATCCCTGATACTCAATCCTTCCACGAGGGATACCCCCATAATTCCTCTGTGTCACCAAGAAACCTTGAATATCAACAGTTGATCCAACAAGAGAGCTCCGTAACACCAATGAAGAACCCTTATTCAAACACATTGCCTTAAACACATTGTCCTTTATGAATGTATACTCTCATCCAGCCACCCAATAGTGGTATCCTTTACCTAGTCATCCAAAATTGTCAGTGCTGACCTTCCTTCCAGAACTGAACCGTGACCTCACATATGCCACTCTCCAACATACATAAAATATCGCATGCGCCATGCAATTCTATGATAAATATGAGAACTTCATGCTCTCTTCCTAGCAACAAACAACTACGTACCCAACTAGCCAAGAACTTTCCATTTATCCCATTTAGAAGCAAAATCACTATACATCACATGGCCCTCACACCAGTTGAAAATATACATCTCTAGCCGTGGTAGAAATCATCAAGAACCCTCTGAATCACATTTGTACAACACCAACCGTCAGGACTGAGTCCTTCTAACTCAACCAAGCTACGCATGCCATCAAATCCCAAGAGAATTGCTAAGAAACACATGTAACAACTCATTACTTCAACACACCCATAGAACTAATCATACCCCTTATCGTTTATCATGCCGATCCGACCTACTACCATGTGTCCTATTTATTCAAGTTCCTTCTAACTTACCTTCGAATTGATACTTCTTCTTGTCATAATACCACAACTCTCAATCCAGACTCACCACACGAAACCTGAGCATAAAATATACTATCTAAGGCTCATAAGCCGCTGAATACCCTCTCAAATATCCCCAAAAGCACCACATTAGAAATACCTACCCTGAAGAGACTTCTTGCGAATTTAAAGTCATTACCTTCCCTTTCCTGATACTGATGGATAGAATCCATGATAAGGTAAATACACCACAGTCCTTGACACCTTCCCCGTAAATCTCAGTTCTAGCCCCTTTCACACCTTGAATACCCTCAACCGCTACTTATAAACTTGAATCCGTCTGAACCATTCTCGAACGTCGGTCACTCTACACAATTTCTCGATTTCACTGACCAAGTAACCAGAACGACCTGGCCCCGCTTGCAAACCACATACTAAGAAAGTCATTCACACCTTTGAAGTAACAAGCACACTCACACATTCCACCCACTACACTTTCAAGTACCACTCAATCATTCCATAAATTCCACTATCCGTAAAGTCACTACAACCTGTATCGAAGAAATTCCATTACTCGAGTCATTCCCATACTCCACCTCTGTAGGTCATAACTGATTCACTAACATACCTCGATCCGAAACCAATAGAACACATAATCGTGTAATCATCTTATCATTAGCGGACTCCCCCACTTGGCTCAAAGACAAAGCTCAAGACAAATACTAACTCATGATGCCCATACGCTATCATTGCCACCATACTGTGGTGAGATTCAACTAAATCCTCCATAAGCTCATATGACCCAAACCATCTAATCCTCAAATCGTATGCAAATCTTGTATTCACCATAGTAATGGTCATGCCAACTCCCACAAGCGATCTAAACTCATATTACAATATACATCATTTAGTGATAGAGAGAACTTACTACAAATCAACATAAGGGTCACATACCTCAGGACAACCCGCAGGAGATACCTTGCCTACTTAACCTCAAAATGATATATCCCTATACACTTCCAAAAATCATAGCTATCACGCAATCACTATACCTTCCTACATTAGAACACAACCACTGCCTGCCCTCGAGACATACCATTAAGCGGTATAAGAACCTGAAGCTGATTGCAATACTAACACTGGAGTTGTGGTCAAGGAAATCTTGAGCTTCGGGAAGCGCTACTCACACTCGTTCGACCACCTGAATACCCTCACTGGACACCACGTGCCCCAAGAATGCTACTGAACTGAGCCAAAAATTCACACTTGGAGAACTTCACACGAAGCTTCTCCTCCTTATGACCTTGTAATACCATTATAAATGCCGAGTATGATACCCCTGGCTACGAGAGTAGGATAGGATGCCATTAATAAATACAATAACAAAGGAGTTACAACACGGCTGAATATATCGTCAATCAAGTACATGAACGATGCTGGGGCGTTGGTCGGCCCAAAAGACATCACCAGGAGCTCAGAACACAACAGGAAAATCCACTCCACTCCATAACTACGCTACTCGAGAGGTCCTTCAATACACTCACAACTCGAAGCCATAATCTAACTCAATACAGAAGTCAATTACTCGATGGTTCTTGCTACATCTCCCGCTAATCCATTCTGGTCACAATCAAACAACCTGAATACATCTAACTTATCAGATCACACTCACCATGGATTCATCTAGATATGCAGTCCCCTCAATAAGGGCACCAACGGACATATAAGTCCCCCAACACATGTGCTCACACAAACGAAATCTCAGCACTCAAGCCACAGACAAAACTCGGCCTCAAGTCCTTCCGACTGGACCATTATCAACATGCTAAAAATCACATCCCACCCATGGAAGTCACAAGCCGACGACGCACAACTGATACCAAGCGCTCGCGTGCGCATTCGAATACATGAAAGGAATTCAAAGAGTTACACTTTTTGCTGACNCGTCTCCGTACCGATCCGCAAGACTCTACTAAACCTGCTCATGACCGTTGAGTCCTATGTAACCTAGTGCTCTGATACCAACTTGTCACGACCCCAAATCCTAACAGGTCGTGATGGCGCCTATTGTGGAACTAGGCTATCCACTATCACGTAACTACACATTTATTTTAATAAAGTTTCTCAAATCATTAATAATATTCCATAGCAAGTATAATAATTTCTCTAAGTCATTAACAAAGCATAATAAAATCCACAGTCTAATCTATTCCCCAGAACTGGAGTCAACTGATCACGAGCATCTAAGAATAAAACTAACTCTGCTAATGTTATAAATAATATCTCTAAACAAAATACTAATGCTAATGAAGGAAGGGAAATGGAGAAGCTGTGGAAGCTGGACAGCTACCTCGAAATTCCAAAAGCTGGAGTCGAACGGACACAAGTGACTACTGCTCAGAACAAGTACTTGGATCTGCACACAGAGGTGCAGGGAGTAATGATGAGTACGCCAACTCAGTAGTAATGAAAATAAATCACAGTGTGAAGAATAAGGAACACACAACAACAAATACACCAATCCACAAAACAGTAAAATGCCAAGTCTCAATAAAGTGTACATAAGTTCAAAAAACCAGTTTCCGTAAAAATCATTGAAACAAGTATAAATTCAAATGTTTCTCAGTAAACTCCCAAAAAAATCAGTTGAAAGATGAAACGAATCATAATTAATACTCAGTAAAATATCATCATAAAACTGCCCCTTGGGCATAATCATCACTCAGAAATATTCCCTCAGCACCTCACTATCACTCAATAACAGTCACTCAGCACCTCACAGTCACTCAACATCAGCCCCTCGGGCAACCTCACTGTCACTCATGCCTCCCAATACTCATCACTCGGCACTCGACACTCGCTAGTCGCACTCAGTAGGTACCTGCGCTCACTAGAGGTCTATAAAGATCAGATTTTCACATCAATTTATGCTAAGGGAATGAATTCCAATCGAAAAATATCAACTTTATGCACAAAACCCGAAATTAGCCAAAACCCGACCTCTGGGCCCGCATCTCGGAACTCGACAAACTTTATATCAAAATGATCGTCATCATCTCACGAGTCTGTACATATAAAGAACTCTGAAATCGGAGTCCAAATGACCCCTCAAATCACCCGTAAAATA
Organism: Nicotiana undulata; assembly: GCA_005239495.1. Taxonomy (NCBI): domain Eukaryota; kingdom Viridiplantae; phylum Streptophyta; class Magnoliopsida; order Solanales; family Solanaceae; genus Nicotiana; species Nicotiana undulata. The sequence goes on along the minus strand of ML273718.1, from coordinate 34,335 downwards.
TCTCATAATCTCAAGCCCTAATTTCACCTTTTTCTACTGATTTTCCCCAATTAAACATTGTTAATTTGGTCCTTAATCACATATGATCGAGTTAATGAGTCCAAAAATCTTACCTTAATGCAGAACAAATGATTTCCCCTTCAAAAAGCTTGTAACCTGCACAACAATGGTGAAAAGAGGGTTAAAAATCATGAAGTCCCCTTTTTATACTATTCTGCCCAGTCTTTTCGCACCTGCGGCCAAAATCTCGCACCTGCGGTCCGCACCTGTGCTCAGGTGGACCGCACCTGCGCTCAGGTGGACCGCACGTGTGCTCAGGTGGACCGCACCTGCGCTCAGGTGGACCGCACCTGCGGTTTCTCATTAAACAGGCAAATCCCGCACCCGCGGCTCCACTTCTGCACCTGCGACCTCGCAGGTTTGGTCAAGTGTCCACATCTGCGATGTTTTTCCTGGGCTGGCCAATTCTCGCACCTGTGGAGCCTTTTGCGCTCCTGCGGTCCCGCACCTATGATCAAACATCCGCAGGTGCGGAAACAACAGTGAATTCACACCAGCAGCTGTTTGCTACACTTTTAAACTCCGAAACTTCCCGTTAACCATGTGAAATCAATCCCGAGCCCCACGGGACCCCAACCAAACATACCAACACATCATATATGATCATTAAACTTAGTTTCACTCTCGGAACACACAAAATAACATCAAAACACCAAAATCATATCAAATTTAAGCCTATGAACTTTGAAATTCCTAAATTCCACCAATGATGTCGATACTATCCAAAACACCTCCGATTGACCTGATATTTTGCACACATATCCAAAATGACATTACGGACCTGTTCCAACTTCCAGAATTCCATTCCGACCCCGAGAGCCTATTTTCCACTGCCGACCGGAAATCACCAAAAACTAACTTTCGCCAATTCAAGCATAATTCTACACCGGATATCACAAAAATACTTCGAACACACTCCTAAGTCCCAAATCACCTAACGAAGCTATCCTAACCATAAAATACGCATTCTGGGGTCGTTTACCAATAAGTCAACCCTCAGTTGACTTTTCCAACTATAAAGATATTTTTAGAGACTAAGTGTCTCAATTCTCACTACAACTATTCCAAACCCGAGCCAACCGACTCTAACACATTATAAACAGTATAACCAACCTCTGACAAGGAAAAAACAGTAATAATAATGCAGGTTCCATGGAACGACCGACCGGGTCGTTATAAGTTGTGAGTTCATGACAAATTTCACAGTTTATTTTTTAAATATATGATAATTATATATTAATTTATTAGTATTGTATTAGGTATTATTTGAGATATTAATGTACCATCTACAAGTTAGATACAATTCTGACACAATTAGTTTTTACGCATTGATGTATCTAATATAATTCAAATACAATTATGATAGGTTACCATACAATTCCTAAGTATTTCTTCATTTTCAGTGTTGTCCGGTCTCCCGACGAAAGAATGATGACAATTGATGATTTAATTATATAAAGATGTCGGCAATGGTGGGAAGAAAGAAGATGGAGATTTAGGGCGTGGATTAAGGGATTTTGTGTAAAAATAATAGAAGAGAGAAGAGGAAAGGGAAAAAATGGAAAGGATATAATTGAATCCCTTAATTAAAGGCACTAATAATGGGACGGGAGCCTTTTAAAGAGAAATCTACACAATTTGTAAGAAAACCCTAGATACGTATTAAAATGTACAAAACATATAGAATATTGATAAATAAGTTTCTAATAAAGTTTGGCTAGATAAAAATTCCTTTTTTTACTAACTTCTAATAGTATCACACTTGCATACCCATATATGGATGAGAAATCTTTGTACTTATGTCGTGTTGAAGTTTTCAAACTTCAAAGGAATACAACAACCTCGTTTTATGACATTTTCTAAGAAAATTGAAATGCATTTCTACGCACAACATCGGTCTTGCTCCATTTTGTTAATTAGCTATGCCCAATACTGTCACGATCCCAAAATATCCAATCGTGATGGCGCCTATCATGAAATCAAGCAAGCCACATATTTCATTTGATTTAAGATTTCATTCAAAAATTCTCTACATTTACAGCAAAGTCTCATTTATAAAAATCATTTAAAAGCTTAACACCATTAAAACGTAAATAAAACCAATCCTAGAACTAGTGTATACAAAGCTGACATAATGTTGTCTGAAATAATAAATATGATAGGAAGATAGAGAAGGACAAAAACGGGTATGCGATCGCCAAACAACTACCTCGTCCTCTCTGAAAATGATCTGCAGCCAAAATGATCAACTGGCACTGCCATGGCCTAGGATACCTGAATATGCACACAAGGTGCAGGGGGTAACGTGAGTACACCAACTCAGAAGTAACGAACCCAAACTATGGGCTGAAAGGTAGTGACGGATTAAACCTTAGTAATTATAGCAAAACAGCATACAAAATTTAGACATGCTCACAATTCTAACAGATGATGAAAACAAAATGTGTTAGATATGATCAGTAACTCATGTGTAACTCAGTATACTCTACATGCCAATGTATCAACAGTGTGAAAATGCACACAGTGCTCACAACTCTCACTCAGAAGTCCACTCAGTACTGTATATGGCTCTCAGGCCCAGGGAAGATCCATCCCGGAATATACATAAACACAGGTGTCCGTAGTCGCTCAATACTGAGGAAGGCCAATGCAGCCCCCACAGAGAAGATCCATCTCCGGAATACAACACTCTGACAAGATCCATGTCCAGGTAAGATCCATCCTTCAATATCATCACTTCGGACAAGATCCATGTCCAGGTAAGATCCATCTTTCAATATCATCACTTCGGACAGGATCCATGTCCAGGGAAAATCCATCCCTCAAATATCAATGCGCTCACTGGGGGTGTAAAGACTCCGGAGGGGCTCCTCTTAGCGCAAGCGCTATAACAAGACAACGAAGGGATAATCATTATCTCGTTGCGGTGTGCAGATCAATCCCGTATTGTCACTAAATATCAGGCTCTCGGCCTCACTCAGTCATCACTCTCTAGTCTCACACACACGGGCTCAAAATGTCATGATACTAGCCCGAACAATGATATTGTGTCAAATAACGATTACCGAGACTAAGACATGGTATGATATGCTATGACATGACTGAGTAAGTAACATCGCTAAAACATATGAGAAGACAACAATAAATGACCACCCGGGTCTCAACAATATCGGCGTGAAGCCTTAACATAGTACTTAGCATAATTTCTAGCATGATCACATTAACCACATTAATAGAAGTGTGGATATCAATCCATAATAGCTACTAAACAGTGCCATGGGATGATCCAGGCCACAAATCACTCGGTGCACGCCCGTCACTTAGCATGTGCGTTACCTTAATTATGACCATACAACATATAGTTCGGGGTTTCGAACCCTCAGAACCAAGTTTGGAAACGTTACTTACTTCAAACCGGCTAAAATCCTAGTCCACAATGCCGTTGCCTCTAGACTCGGCCTCTGATTGTTCCAAATCTAACCAAAATCAGATTTATATCATCAATATATGCTAAGGAACAAAGGCACTCGAAAATTATCAAATACAACCAAAAATCCCGAAATTGGGCAAACTCGAATCCCGGGCCCACGTCTCGAAATTCGATAAAAATCACAAAACTAGAATTCTAATTCACTCACAAGTCTACCCATATCAAATTCATCGAAATCCGACCTCAAATGCCCATTCAAATCCCCAAAAGAATTCCCAAAGTTTTCTTCCACTTTTCCCAAACCAAACATGCCAACACCTCCCATATCCTCATTAAAACTTATTCAAGCCTTGGAACCACTCAAAACAACTCCAAAACACCAAGTAAACCTCGGATTCAAGCCTAAGAACTTTGAAACTTCCAAATTTCGCCAACTATGCTGTAACCACCCAAACCACGTCCGATTGACTTGAAAATTTGCACACACATCAAAAATGACACTACGAACCTGTTCCAACTTCCGAAATTCTATTCCTACCCCGATAGCTAATTTTCCAGTGCCGACTGGAAATTGTAAAAAACTCAATTTTGCCAATTCAAGCCTAATTCTTCTCCGGACCTCAAAATAATATTCCGAACACACTCCTAAGTCCCAAATCACCTAAAGAAGCTATCCGAGCCATAAAATCCACATTCTGAGATCGTTTACCTAGAAGTCAACTTCCAGCTGACATTTCTAACCATAAAGCCAACTTAAGAGACTAAGTGTCTCATTTCTCACCAGGGCCTCTCCGAACCCGAACCAAACATAATTATGCTAAGAAACACATGATAAAGCAGAAATAGGTAAAACAGGGAAAATCTCACGGAACGACTGACCGGGTCGTTACATTCTCCCCACTTTAACATATGTTCATCCTCGAACGTGCCCAGAGTTGTTCCAAAAGCCGTCAAAACTGCTGTGTAATCCTACCATGCACATACCCGGGGGTGATCCCGCGTCACCCTCTCTCATATATGTCCAATAGCACAACATAGCTGAAATTTCGCAATCCAACATACCCCATAAACCTTAGAACCAAATTTCCACTTCTGAAATAATTTATAAGGTCAAAACCCCACATTTATAAGCTGAATAAATATGAACACACTGTATCAAGCTATATCTGTAACCCAAGATGTAATCACATGATAACACATGACCTTACCACTCATAGCGATAACTCCTAATGACAATAGCTGCTCAAAACAACCCAATACTGGTAAATAACCTCTTATCAAGAAAAGCCTCGTTCTAACACTTTCATATACTTCCACTGATGAAAGAAGCACGCAGAAACTAATAACCATTCGTCCGATCAGCCAGTCTTGGAACTCCCTCCTTCTCTGATAGGAGCTATAGAAGATTTCTAAGCCAACCTCCGATATAATCCTTCTAACAATGTTGTAGTCAATTCTGATAGTATTTATTCTAGGTCCAATGACCTCTTCTCATCCAACACGACAACTCTAGTGACATGACACATCGATACAAATCTAAAGCCACAACTCATGCGACCCGCGCACCAATAAGCAATAGTCCAAATGTACTCAAATCATGGAAAAATACTCAAATGAGAGAGTTGTACTGCAAGCTCACTTGTACCACCACAACGCAAATGCTGAGAACCCATCACACATCGTAGAACCAGAACACACGAATCAACCCGAAGGATCATACCTCTACATAACCTTGCTATAATGCGCGACCATATCCAAACACTGGTCCACATGAGACACCTCAAGCAACCTTGCTCAAAATCAATAATCACGCACATTTCGACATCAAGTACTCAAAGTGAATTACAATAATCACAGAGAATCAGACGATACCACGCCCCACGAACCCGAAAGAACATAACCAATACGTCTCAATCCTACAGTACCCAATTACTTACCTTACTCAAGTCCCACTATAAGACCACAATAGATCCACACCATGTGTGCCTAAAACCAACAAATAGCAACTCCCCATAGTAGGGAAAAGTAACTCATGATCCCAAAACACATATAAGCCCAACAACCACTAACTGGCATGCCCCTCGTAATATCACTACAGAGCCAATCAATTCGACTCGGTGCAAAGCACCTATCCCCATTGGGCCTAAAGCCTACTAAGAAACCCCAAATCAATCTGGTCATGCACAATAGACAAATAACTCACCGAAGGTCCATCATGATTGAATCACAACACACACTAACCTCTAACTAACCTTTGCTACGTCACTACCACCCTCAACTATGAAATCATCTACTCATTCAAGATCCTAGACTCTAAACCCTCAAAGCACACAAATCACCATATCTGAATCTCAACTCCGTCGCCAGAATGCCTAATACTTCCCCAATTCACGATCACACCACGAGGGATACCCATACAATCCATACGTGTTACAAGGCCAAATTCGAATACCCGCAGCCGACCAATAAGGGGAGTGCCGCCAAATCAATGAAGTATCCATAAATCAAGACGCAATGCATCTTCTGAAACTTACTCTATCATCGAGCCATATCTAGAAGTAAAATCATCTATCTGATCATCTGAGATCGCCCATGCTACCTAAGAATTCAAAACCTTTCTTTCAACCCACATCGTGACCTCGTACCTGCAATCACATTGCCACACCACACATCACACCCATTATGCCACCATATGAAAGATACAACGAACCTCAATATCCACTTTGAGTCGCAAGAAACTACATACTCAATCAGCTAAGAACTTTCCATTTGACTTTATTCCGAAGAACAATACGCCACATGCCCTGCGCACCAGTTAGGAAATATACATCTCAAACTATGGTAGAGACCTTCAAGAACCCTCTGAAACCCAATGTACTGATCTAACCCGCCAGGACTGAATCCCTCTAACTCAACCAAGCTACGCAGGCTGTCAAAACCCAAGAGCATTGCCACAAATCACATATAGAAATTTACCATATCATAAGCATATCAGAAAGCGATCTCACCCATTACTATGCGGATTCAACCTACTACCAAGTTGTCCTATTTCTCCGAGTCCCTTTTGAATTACCTTCAAATTGATTCTTCTCCTTATCATAGTACCACAACACTCAGCCAGAAATCACCACGTGAGACCCTAGCACAGAACCACATCGCCTTAAGGATCATAAGCCGCTGAACATCTCTTAAGCACCCCAAAGGTATCACACCTCAAATAATTACTCTAAACAGACTTTATATGAATTTAAACCATTTTTCCCCTTTCATGATACCCCAACGTAGAATCTACAACAACAATAGAATTATCACAATCCTGACGCCTACTAATGTAAATCTCCGTTTCTAGCTAATTACACATCTTAAAGATTCCCAATTGTTATATATAAACCTTGAATCCATCAGAACCATTCCCGAGAGTCGTCTACTCTACACAGATATTAATTAACTGATAAAATGAATCGAACGATATGTGCCCCCATTAATACACCAACACTCAGGGGAGTAACCTACACCCCTAAACAACCAGGCAAATTCCTACTCTACACACACTACACCTTTTACAATTACAACTCCAACATTCAATAAAACCCAATTACCCATAGAGTATATTACAACCTGTATTCCAAATTTCCATTACTCGAGTCATTGTCAAACTCCATCTTTGCAGGTGATAACAGATTCACCAGCATACCTCGAACTGGAACCAATCCATCACATAATCGTGTGACTAACTTATCATTAGCAGACACCCCCACTTGGCTCAAAGCCATAGATCAAGATAAGCAATAAATCTCATTGCCCAAACGCTATCACTGCAACAATACCGCAATGAGATTCAACTAAATCCTTCATAAGCTCGTACAACACAAATCATCTGATATCTCGAATCATTTGCAAATCTCGCATTCACCATTGTAATGGTCATGCCTACTTCCACAAGTGATCTAAACCCAACTTGCAGCATATATCATCCACTAGTAAAAGAGAACTTGCTATAAAACAACATAAGGATCACATAACCCCAGGACACCCCGAAGGAGTTAACCCCGCCTGCTTAGCCTCAAACTAATATCTCTCTATACCCTTTCAAAAATCATGGCTATTACGCAATCATTTTATCCTCCTTCTTTAAAACACAACCAATGCCTACCCTCGAGGCATCATAATACGCGGTATAAGAACCAGAAGCTGATGGCAGAACTAACACTGTAGCTGTAGTCAAAGCAATCTTGAGCTTCTAAAAGCTCTCTCCACACTCGTCTGACCACCTTGATACTCTCAATGGACACCACGTGTCCCAAGAATGTTACTGAACTGAGCCAAATTCATACTTGGAGAACTTCACATAAAGCTCCTCCTCCCTCAATCTCTATAATACCATCCTCAAATGATGAGTATGCTCCTCCTGGCTACGTGAGTACGTCAGGATGCCATCAATGAATACAATAACAAAAAAGTGCAAATACGGCTGGAATACAATGTTAATCAAATACATGAACGTTGTTGGGGCATTGGTCAGCCCAAAAGACATCACCAGGAACTCATAACACAACAAGAAGATTCCACTTCCTTCCACAAGTATACTACATGAGAGTTCCTCCACTATACTCACAACTCGAGGCCATATGACAACTCAAGACAGAAGTCAAACACTCAATAGTTCTTGCTACATCCCAGCCAATCCTTTTTGTCATAATCAAACAATATGAACACATCTCACTATCAAATCACACTCCCCGCATAGTTATCCAGTCATCACAATCCCACCAATAAGGACTTAATAGAACATATAAGTCCCGAATGCATGTGCTCACACAATCAAAATCTCAGCACTCAAATCACAGCTAAAAATCAGCCTCAAGTCCTCCAGACTGGCCCATTATCAACATGCTAAAATCACATCTTGCACCTCGCCCATGGAAATCACAAGTTGTCGATGCATAACTGATACCGAGCGCTCACATGCACATTCAAATACATGAAAGGAGTTCAAAGAGTTACACTTTTGGCTGAATAAATAGATTCGCACGACAAGAATTCATGAATGTGGGATTTCCTAAAGGTTCTGCAGCCTCTCGAAGATAAGTACAGACGTCTTCGTACTGATCCACGAGACTTTACTAAACCTACTCATGACTGGTGAGACCTATGCAACCTAGAGCTCTAATACCAATTTGTCACGACCCCAAAATACCCAATCGTGATGGCGCCTATCGTGATATCAGGCAAGCCACACATTTCATTTGATTTAATATTTCTTTAAGAAATTCTCTACATTTACAGCAAAGTCTCATTTATAAAAATCATTTAAAATTTCAACACCATTAAAACGTAAATAAAATCAATCCCAGAACTAGTGTCACCGAGTCATGAGTTACTATAAATAAAATGTTGAAATACAAAGCTGAAATAATACTGTCTAAAATAATAAAATACGATAGGAAGAAAGAGAAGGAGAAAAAAGGGGCTGCGATCGCCAAGCAGCTACCTCGTCCTCTCCGAAAATGATCCGCAGCAAAAATGATCAACTGGCACTGCCATGGCCAGGGATACCTGAATCTGCACACAAGGTGCAGGGGGTAATGTGAGTACACCAACTCAGAAGTAACGAACCCAAACTATGGGCTGAGAGGTAGTGACGGATAAACCTCAGTAATTATAGCAAAACAGCGTACAGAATTTAGACATGCTCACAGTTCTAACAGATGATGAAAACAGAATGAGTCAGATATGATCAGTAACCCATGTGTAACTCAGTATACTCTACATGTCAATGCACATAATGCTCACAACTCTCACACAGAAGTCCACTCAGTACTGTATATGGCTCTCAGGCCCAAGGAATATCCATCCCTGAATATACATAAACATATGTGACCGTAGTCACTCAGTACTGAGGAAAGCCAATACAGCCCTCACGGAGAAGATCCATTTCCGAAATATAATACTCGGACAAGATCCATGTCCAAGGAAGATCCATTCCTCAATATCATCATTTCAGACAAGATCCATGTCCAGGGAAGATCCATCCCTCAAATATCAATGCGCTCACTGGGGTGTAAAGACTCTGGAGGGGCTCCTCTTAGCCCAAGCGCTATAACAAGCCAACGAAGGCATAATCATTATCTCGTTGCGGTGTGCAGCCCGATCCCGTACTGTCACTCAATATCAGGCTCTCCACCTCACTCAGTCATCACTCTCCAGTATCACACACACGGGCTCAAAATGTCATGATACTAGCCCGAATAATGATATCATGTGTCAAATAAAAATTACCGAGACCGAGACATGATATGATATGCTATAACAGGACTGAGTATGCAACATTGCCAAAACACATGAGAAGAAAACAATAAATGACCACTCGGGTCTCAACAATATCGGCGTGAAGCCTTAACATAGTACTTAACATGATTTCTAGCATGATCACATTAACCACATTAATAGAAGTGCGGATATCAATCCATAATAGCTACTAAACGGTGCCATGGGATGAGCCAGGCCACATATCACACGGTGCACGCCCGTACGCCCGTCACTTGGCATGTGTGTCACCTTTATTATGACTATACATCATATAGTTCAGGGTTTCGAACCCTTAGAAACATGTTTGGAAACGTTACTTATCTCACTAAAATCCTAGTCCACAATGCCTTTACCTCTAGACTCGGCCTCCGATTGCTCAAAATCTAACCAAAATCAGGTTTATATCATCAATATATGCTAAGGAACAAAGCCCACTCAAAAATTATCAAGTTTAACAAAAAATCCCGAAATTGGTCAAACATGACCCCTAGGCCAACTTCTCGGAATTCGATTAAAATCACAAAATTAGAATCCTCATTCACTCCTGAGTCTACCCATATCAAATTCATCAAAATCCGACCTCAAATGCCCATTCAAATCCTTAAAAGAATTCCCAACTTTTTCTTCCACTTTCCCCAATTTCCACTCTAGTTTCCCAAATTAAATGATGAATTTCAAGACGAAATCATGGAATTGAACCAAAGCCAAGTGAGAAATACTTACCCCAATCACTCTACTGAAAATCTCTTCAAAATTTTCCTTCTCCCAAGCTCTCCATTGGTTTTTGAGATATTGGACTCAAACCCTATTTTTGAATTAAAAGCTTTCTGCCTAGGTATTTCTTCACCGCGATCGCGGAAATTCCCACGCGATCGCGAAGCACAAAAAAGATGCCCCACAAATTAACCTTACGCGATCGCAGAAACACACACGCGATAGCGGAACACAACTCCTCACATCAATGCGAACGCGATCAACTCTATGTGACCGCATAGAGCATTTCCTTTACCACTCTGCCACTCAAAATCCTTCTACGTGAACACGACCTTAGCCACACGTTCACGATGCATAGTTCCACAAAGCTATGCGATCGCGTTCCTGACCCTGCGACCGCATAGAACAAAATTACCCCTTCCAACAACAAGCCTACGCGATCGCGAATAGACTCATGCGATCGCGTACAAGGAAACCAGAAACAGCTGATACCAGATTTCAGCAGTTGCCAACCAAATACTAAGTCCGTTAACAACCCGAAACACACCCGAGATCCTCGGGACCTCAATCAAACATAAACTCCCATATCCTCAATAAAACTTAGTCGAGACTTCGAACCACTCACAACAATGCCAAAACACCAAGTAAACCTCAGATTCAAGCCTAAGAACTTTGAAACTTCCAATTTTCGCCAACTATGCTGAAACCACCCAAACCATGTCCGATTGACCTGAAAATTTGCACACACATCCAGAATGACACTACGAACCTGTTCCAACTTCCAAAATTCCATTCCGACCCCGATAACTAATTTTCCACTACCGACCAGAAATTGCCAAAAACTCAATTTTGCCAATTCAAGCTTACTTCTACTCCGGACCTCAAAGTAATATTTCGAACATACTCCTAAGTCCCAAATCACCTAACGTGGCTATTCGAGCCATAAAAGCCACATTCTGAGGTCGTTTACCTAAAAGTCAACTTTCGATTGACTTTTCTAACCATAAAGCCAACTTAAGAGACTAAGTGTCTCATTTCTCACCACGGCCACTCCGAACCCGAACCAACCGACCCCATACAACATAATTACACTAAGCAACACATGATAAAGTAGAAACAAGGAAAATAGGGTAAATCTCACGGAACGACCGGCCGGGTCGTTACAAATACCTAACGGGTTAAATAGCCCTTAATTAGTTTGTAAATATACATGCAAATCGTTTATCCCATAACTTCAATCAAACGGATTAAATTCTTTAATGTTTCCTTTTCTACCAAGATGAATATAATTACTTGGAATGTTCGAGGGGTGAAAAAAATTGTATAAACAAAAGTAGATAAAAGAGTTTATTGGAGACAATAACATTAGTATTATAGCAATAATAGAGCATAGAGCTCAAGAGAGTAAAGTTGTAAGTAAAGTTAATATAATTGCACCTGGATGGAGTTGGATCACTAATGCTTTGCGTACACAAGAAAAGGAGAATATGGATGCTATGGAACCCCAACCTTGCAGTGATAACTGAACTACATGTGCAACCTCAATTTATACATGTTCAAGTGAAAGGGATATCTGTGAACATTGAATATTTCTTCATTGCATTCTATGGCTTACATAATATAAAGGGCAGGCTGGTCTTGTGGCAACAAATGGAGCAAATGGAGTCATTGCAGCAAGGACCCTAGTTAATAATGAGGGACTTCAATGACATATTTAATGTTGAAGATAGAGTACATGGTACGAAGGTGCAGGATGCAGAAACAAGAGATTTCAGAAAGTTTATGGTAGAAGATGGGATGACAGAACTACAAACAATAGGAAGATCATACACATGTATCAATAATCACACATATAGTTGTAGAAAATCACAAGATTAAGAAGGAATTGTATTGAAGAATCGTGTGTTTTCTATCTATTACAAAGCCGCAAGTGACTGAATTTATACAAGTCACAAAATAACAAAAAACTAGGCTAAGTATGCTAAGTGATAACTACTACAAATGACTTAGAGTTCTACTATATGTATGACGATTACATTTAGTTAAGTGCAAACTCTACAATGCAATCTAACTGTCCTTATCTCGTTCAAGCTTATCCTTATCATGATCAATTTCTTCAACACTTCCATTCAAGCTAGTGAAGGGTGTAGTTACCACTCCTAGCTTGCTTCGGAATCTTGCAAACATTTGCTTAGTCAATGCCTTAGTATGAATGTCAGCCAGCTGGTTTTTTGGTCTAACAAACCTTGTGACAAGCTGACCACTAACAACCTTTTCTCTAACAAAATGATAGTCCATCTCAACATGCTTTGTTCTGGCATGCATCACTGGATGACTGTCATATATAGTGCACTCAAGTTATCACAGAACATAGCTGGTGCAGTTTTTAGACGAACCCCAATGTCATTGAGAATGTAGGTTATCCATGTCATTTCAGCTATTGTCGAGGCTAGTGCTCTATACTCAGCTTCTGCACTAGACCTTGCCACTGTGTGTTGCTTTTTAGATGTCCAAGATATGTAGTTAGCTCCTTGACATACGTTGTAACATGTAGTTAATATCCTAGTCATAGGGCACCCTCCCCAATCTGCAACAGAGAAACCAGATAACTTGAATGGTGACTGAGACATGATTCTTAGACCATACTCAGTTGTGCCCTTAAGATATCTAAGGATCCTTTTTACAGCTTGGTAATGGGTGTTGTTTGGACTTTGCATGAATTGACTTGCTAAATTCACTAGATGAGTTATGTTTGGCCTTGTGAGAGTCAAATACTACAAACTACCAACAATACTTCTGTATAGTGAAGCATCAACTAGATCATCCATAGCTTCTTGTAGACTATGCTTCTGTGCTAGAGGTATGTTTATTGGTTTAGCAAGTCTAATGCTAGTCTTGGTCAGTAATTTTGTAGCATACTTACTCTGATTCAGATGAATGCCTCCAGTAAAGTAGGTGACCTTAATCCCTAAGAAGAAGTGCATAGGGACAAGGTCCTTCATAGCAAACTCCTTACCTAGTTCATCAATGATTTCTGAAATTAGTGCAGTGTATCTCCTAGTGACAGTTATATTATCAACATACAAAAGGAGAATGAATGTGCCTCCTTTACAATGCATCACAAAGAGTGAGGAGTCTGCCTTACTGCACTTAAACCCAATGTGGAGCAAGTGTAAACTCAACCTGTCAAACCAGGCTTTAGGTGCCTGCTTAAGGCCATACAATGTTTTCTTTAGAAGGCACACACTGTCAGGATGTCTAGGATCTTTAAATCCTTGTGGATAACACATGTACACATCCTCCTGTAGATGTCCATGCAGAAATGTATTATTTACATTTAGTTGCCTGATACACCAGTGGAGACTCACAGCTACTGAGAGAACAACTCTTATAGTGGTTTCTTTAACAACTGGACTAAATGTTTATTCAAAGTCTACTCCTTCAAGCTGTGAATACCCTTTGGCAACTAGTCTTGCCGTGTACCTGTCAATAGACGCATCGGCCTTTAACTTGATTTTAAACACCCACCTAGAGCCAATTATATTCATACCAGGTGCCTTAGGCACCAATATATAAGCCTTATTTTGGTGAAGTGCATTTATCCCTCTTGCATAGCTGCAAGCCATTCTGGTGAGCTAAGTGCCTCATTTATAGTTGGTGGCTCCTTAGCTGCTACCAGACATATGTGTCTCACTGGCATGTATTTTGTATATCCTGATTAGGTTCAGTATTGAACCAATGAGACAAGTCAACTTCATGTTGAATTCCCTGTGGATCAAAAACTGAAAACACATTAGAGTTAGAAGGTGTACTGTCCTAAGTTGAGTTGTTTGGTTCTTCGCTCTAAGTAGTGACCCAGGGAAGGCTAGGAGTTGTTGCAGACATGCGATCATCTATTCCTGTAGGAACTTCTGCTAAAGGAGATTCATCAGTCTTACATTTTGATCAGTTGTAGATGTAGGCTTAGAAACAATCTCACCATTGTGATAAGTTGTGTGTGTAGACTCGGCCGAAGGCTCAACATTGTGATCAGGAGCATCAGGAGAAGCATCAACTGGAGACTCGTGTGTGAACTGATCACTTAATGATGGTGCATGCACATCAGCTGTAGGCTGATCACCTACACCAATTAATGGTGATTCATTCAACCTTTCCCCTGAATTAGAAGAGTGCACATATGAGCGTGAGATATCTTGCAACCTGGAGAAAAACTCATAGAAGGTAGCAATATTAGTAGAATCTTGAATTGTCTAGTGGTGCATCTGGTTGCACATAAGGCAATGTGTTCTCATCAAAGACCAGACGTCTTGAGACAAACACTCTCCTTGTAGGTGGTAGCACCTATAGCCTTTATGAAGGCTACTGTATCCAATAAACACACAAGTATAGGTCTTTGGAGAAAATTTAGTTTTTCCTTTCAAGTAAGGAAAGCACCTGCATCCAAAGACCTTAAGACTGTTATAATCCAGATGCTCTCCAAAGAGCTTAAATAGTGGAGTTACCATTTGTAACACTGATGAAGGCATTCTGTTAATTATGAACACAGCTGTCAAGAAGGCTTCTACCCAAAAATAATTGTGGCAATTTTGCATGAAACAACAAAGTTAGGCCTAGTTTCTACTATATGTCTGTGTTTCCTCTCAAAGACTCCATTATACTCAGGTGTGTGAGGACATGATATATGTCTAACAATGCCATAATTATCTAGATGTTCAACAAATGCAGTGCTATTAAATTCACCACTTTCATCACACTGAAAAATCTAATAGTATTTGTGAATTGTTTCTCGACCATCTTTTGAAACCTAACAAAAGTATTATAGAATTTAGATTTCCTTCTTATTTGATAGAGCCAGGTATATATTGTACTGTCATCAACAAACACAATATATTATTTCATGGGTTGAGATGATTCAACAGGTGCTGGACCCCAAAGATCATAATGAATTTTAAGCAAAGGCTCTTTTTCAATCTTATTTCTCAATTCAAATGGAAGCTTACATCCTTTTCCTAACTGAAAACTAACACAAACAATAGGGACTTTATTCCAGTACTTGACATCAATACACTTGTTACTACTAAGAATATTTAAAGACTTTAGCCTAATCTAGCATGCCAAATCTGTCTGTATTCTTCCATTCCTTTGATGAAAATAAGGCATAAAAGTTATTGTCCTCCAGTGCATATAGATCATTCTTCTTAGATCCCTTGGCCAGAAGTCTTCCTGAGCTCTTGTCCTTTACAAAAAAATCAGATTCATCAAACTCAAGTGTACAAGAATTGTCCTTAGCAAGCTTACTAACTGACAGCAGGTTTTTTAAATATAAGGAACAACAAGGATTTCCTTTACTTTACGTCCAGATTTTGTTATATTGCCAATATGTGTGATGTCATGTTTAGAGTCATCCCCAATTATTATCTTATCAGAACCATTATAAGGTTGAAGGTTTGATAGTTTACCTGTTGAATTTGGTTATGTGACTGCTTGCATCAGAGATAGCTTCTTCTTCAACCTATGTGTTTAGTAGATTAACATTAGAAAAAGCTTGTGACAGATACTCTGTAGCCTGGTAGGAATAGTCCCATATGTAGAAGCATTTTAAGGATGTGCGGTTGTTTCTTCCACATATTTGGAAATTTTTCTTGCCCTTTTGTTAACTTGAATTTGCAGTGTTCTGAGTAGCTTGATTAATCTGATTGCTACCTTCTCGTGCAGGTCTGAAACCTCTTCCTCTCGAGGAGAAGTTTGAGTATCCTCTTTTGTAAGAGTAACCTCCACGACCTCTTCCTCTTTGAGCAGAAAAGGACATATTGTAGCCTTGTTGATCCACTCCTTCTTCATCTTCTCTCATGTCAAATCCTCTAAGAGCATTGACAAACTGGTTCAGGGTAGGATATGGAGCCTTTCCCCGCATGACAGTCCTAAAGGTTTTGTATTTTGGACCAAGTCCTCTAGCAAAATTGATTACTTTGTTGTCTTCGTCAGCATGCTTGTGTATGGCTGAAAGACCATCACATATGCCTTTGAACTCCTTCAAATATTCATCAAGCCTTTTGGTTCCTAGCTTGATGTTCTGCAGCTGTTGCTTAAGCTGAATTTCCTTATCCTTGGTTGCTTGCAGGTATGCTTCCTTCAGGCATTCCCACATTTCTTTGGCAGTTGAACATCCCACAATGAGATACATGTTTTCCTCAGTCATTGTAGTAGAGATCCAACTCCTCAGGAGCACATCTTTTTCTTCCCAGTCAGTGTTGTCATCACCTCTGTTGACATCCTTGTCAGCACCAGCAGAAGTATATGAACTGCTTGTGTCTGGCTTGCCTTCCTTGATCTGGTTTGTCACCTTCATTACCTGAATCAACTAGAGTATTTGTGTCCTCCAGATTAAATAGTTCAATGGTTTCAACTTAACTAGACAGGAGGCAATCAAATGGTGCAGGGAAGCAAGTGATAGACACAAAGAGGTTGAGGTTGTTGTTATGGTCATGTTTGATCGTGTTTCTGATGTGGGCGTCGTAGCTTCAGTATGCTCTGATACCATGTAGAGAACCACAAGATCGAGAAGGAATTGTATTGAAGAATCGTGTGATTTATTATGTATTACAAAGCCACAAGTGACTAAATTTATACAAGTCACAAAACAACTAAAAACTAGGCTAGGTATGCTTAGTGATAACTACTGCAAATGATTTAGACTTCTACTATATTTATGATTATTACATTTAGTTAAGTACAAATTCTACAATATAATCTAACTATCATTATCTCGTTCAAGCTTATCCTTATTATGATCAACTTCTTCAACAATAGTAGGATTGATAGAGCCATAGTCAACTCAAACTTGATGACTACAATGCTACCTCTATCAGTGCAAGTTATGGACCCTATCTTCTCAGACCATTCTCAACTCTACATTGAATTGGGCAGGCCGGGAAACAGATGCAGGAAAGCATTCAGAATCATGAAATGTATAGCAGAACACCCTAATTTCTAGGTAGTAGAGGACAACTGGAGGCAAACTAATAATGCATACTATATGAAGGACATCTGGGAGAAGTTGAAGCATGTTAAGAATACCATCAAAGAACTGAATGTCAAAGAGTTTAATGGGGTCACAGAAAGAATCAAAGACATCAGAGTCAAGCATAAAAATGTACAGGATGAGAACTCCAAAAAACCCACATGAGTTATCTGAAGCAGAAACGGAGTTGAGGATACAACTTGAGAAATGGGATTTGATAAAACAAAGTATATACAAAGAGAAATCCAGGGTGCAATGGCTAACACTCAGAGACTTGTCATGACATAATTTAGGATCATGACCGGCACTTAGGAGCAAGTGCCCCCAAGTAAGCCTCATCAGTATTTTAAAGAAAATCAGACAGAGTGTCCCCTGTTTTAGGACTATCCAAAACTTTCATGTCTTATAAGCAAATAACAACCAATCAATATTCACCTAAATCAGTCACAATCTTCATCAACTAACCAAAAATGAGTTCCCCCAACATTACCAATCTTATCAACATAATAATACTAAATACATCTCAAAAATACGGAAAGAAGTGCAATACTAGTAACTAGTCCAATATAACGAATGAATACTCATGACACTAATAATAATGACTAGGGAGCGACTCTATGAGTTCATAAGGAAAGACGACAAGAACTAAATAAACTCTTCACCCACATGAACAAGTGCGGGGCTCACCAGAAACTATCAACTCATATACTCTAATTAACGAAATTCTCGCTCGCGTCAACTGTTGTCTCTGTAAAAAAATAGCAGGAAGTGAGTCACTAGCTCAGTGCGTAATAACACTTAACCACAACCATTTTTAGTAGAGGATAAGTCAAAAAATATGCTAGTATATTATACAAAAAATATTATAAAACTACCCTTTAGAAATAATACACAATAATCAGTCTCATCATGTGTTTCATGTAACAAAATCAATTGAACAATTCGGTAATAAACTTGGTAAGCATTGTCTCATAGCAAATCTTTATGTTTGGGAGGTTTCCAGGAAAGGATCATGTAATCTGTATCACTGTGTGGACCCCCTCGTAAAAGGAGTCAAATATGACTGTAGGTCCCTACTCGAAGGAAAATTGTAACTGTATGCTAGTTCTACCTTCCCACTAGCGAGGTCTATAACTGTACTCGGTAATCTGTAAACACAAGGTGCACCAGGTCTAACAAACCCGCCGTTAGCTACGGGACCCTTCAAAGTCTCCTCACATTTATACTTTTCTTTGCAAACTGTAAATATTCACATGAAAGCATTTTCAAAATAGTAAAGGGCATATCATTTCTTTCAAATCATGTAATTTTATTTCGGGAACGGTAATCATATCTCAAGTAACAGTAAAACATGTCTAGTAACAGTGAGAACAATTTCAATAACGGTAACATCTCAAGTGGCGGTAAAAGATTTCTAGAAACAGTGAAAATATTTAGAGTAACTGGTAAAAATCTCAAGTAAACTGTTCAATACCATATCAAGTAAAGAATTTGTCCCACATGCAATTTCAAAGTATCGGTAACATATTTAATTTCAAAATCATATATAAACCATGCAGGTTATGTAAATACAAATTGTGGTAAGATTACTACTCACAGTACTCATGCTGAAATATCAAATGCGTCACCTCGAACACTCCGAACGACTTTCTTCAGTCTATAATCACATGATCGTGTTAATTTCCTTCTATAGGCTAATTCATAACTAATTTAGAGTACCCAACCCTCTAGATTACACCTTTAATTGTCAATTGGTCCAATTAAATGGAAATTATGCCCTTATTTTAATTATAGGATATTACAAGACTCCAATTCGGAACATGAAGAATAGGAGAGCACAAAACTATATCAAGGTTTTAGTGCTAAAGGCAGTATGTTGCAAACAGAGAAGGGCATAGAGGAGGAAATACTCAAATTCTACAAGCAGTTGCTAGGAAATGCAAATACAACAATGCAGCAATCCACCCTAAGATAATGAGTACATGTCTTATACTTAATATAAGGCAGCAACAAGCACTCATTAGACCTTTTGACAAAAAGAAGTATATCAGGAACTACAGGGGATAGATGAAGCTAAATCACCAGGGGTGGATAGTTTCAATTCATGTTTCTTCAAAAAATCTTAGACAACAGTTGGGGAGGAGGTAAACATTGCTTAAGTTCTTTGAAATTCAAGACATGTATAGGCCAATAAACTGTACTGCTGTTACACTAGTGCAAAAAGTAAAGAACTCAACTTCTGTGAAGGAACGCAGACCAATTTTCTGTTGTATATGCAAAACCATATCAAAAGTGCTAACCAACAAACTACAAGGGGTTATGGATGGCTTGATTGATAAAGGACAAGCTACATTTGTGGCAAGGTGATCAATGATAATATTATAGTTAGCCATGAGCTAATAAAGGGGTATATGAGAAAATAAATATCACCTAGATGCATGATCAAGATAGACATGCAAAAAGCCTATGACTCAATAGAATGAATGTTCCAAGAACATTTGCTTATTAGGATGAATTTCCCATAGACATTTGCAAAATGGATTATGACCTGTGTTCTAATAGTATCCAACTCTATTGTAGTTAATGGTAAGGCAACTAATCCATTTGCTGCAAAGAGAGGGGTGAGGCAAGGGGACCCCCTATCTCCAAAACTTTCTGTAATAGCAATGGAATACCTTACCAGGCTACTCAAGACTCTAAAGAACAATCCTGATTTTAACTATCACCCTAGGTGTTCAAAGCTAAACCTAGTGCAGTTGGTATTTGCAGATGACATGTTCCTATTTTGCAGGGGAGATGTGATATCTGCAAAGCTATTGTATGATTGTTTTGACAATTTTTCTAAGGCATCTGGGTTAGTAGCTAACCAGGGGAAAAGCTTTGTTTACTTTGGAGGAGTTGCTCCTAACATACAATAGGAAATTCTTCAAACTTTGGGCTTCCAAGCTGGCACATTGCCTTTTTAGATACTTAGGTGTACCTCTGAGCTCTAAGAGTATATCAATTGGCCAATGTCAACCACTATTAGACAATATGACAGGAAGGATCACTACTTGAACCTCAAAATTGATGTCTTGTGAAGGCAGGCTGCAACTAATTAAGAATGTACTTACAGCTATACAAAAATTTTGGTCTCAAATATTCATACAACAACAACAATAACTACCTATTATAATCCCACCAAATGGGCCTAAAAAGATTATTCAAGTGATTGAAGAAGCAATTTGCAGAAGTTACCTCTGGACGGGAGCTGTAGAATGTTCCAAAAAAGCTCTCATTGCCTGGGAAAAGTTATGCTTGCCTAAGGTTGCTGGTGGATTGAACATAATAAATATTGGCTTATGGAATAAAGCAGCTATCCTAAAACATTACTAGAGTTTGGGCACAAAAAAGATAGATTGTGGATTAAATGGGTCCACACATATTATGTAAAGGAGAATATGATGAATGAAGTTAAACCAAAGCACGCATCCAGGGTTGTGCAAAAATATTTCAATGCAAAGAAATATATTGAGGAGGCTGGGCTAACAACATAGGAGATTATGAGTAAGGACAAGTTTTCCATAAGGAAAATGTATAACAAAATGCGAGGTGATTATCCCAAAGTTCATTGGAGGAGGCCGGTATGTAATAATCAAAGCAGCCCAACATGATCCTTCATCTTATATATGGCTAAACAAAATAGGCTATATACCAGAGATATGATCATTAAATAGGGGATGCAGAGTAGCCCGATATGCATTTTATGTGAGCAAGATTAGGAAATCATGCAACATTTATTCTTTGAATGCAATATAACAACTGGAATCTGGCAAAAACTACTCATATGGCAGGGTGTTAGTAGAGCTGTAATGGGATGGTCTGAGGAGATAATATGGGCAATAAATAATGCACGAGAAAAATGTGGAAAAGTATAAATATATAGAATGACTTTAGCTGGGAGAATTTACTATACTGGCAGGTAAGGAATCTAAAATTGTTCTAGAACAAACGTAGAGCAGAGGATGTGATTGTAAGATGATTATACAAGATACACATTGATGAGGAAGCAAAGTACAAAGACTAGCAAAGATGATGGCCAGCCTAAACTTCTATCCATGAAGAAATAAGGAGAAGGTCTAACCAGGTACAATAAGATACAGGATACTAAGTAAATAAGACTTCTGAATGTTAGAGTTAGTAGAAGAGTCTATAGATGCACGCTAAAGTTGGGGTTGCATGTCCAACTTTAGGATAATGACATACTTGTACAGTTTATTCAGATAAATAGAAAGCTTATTTACCAAAAAAAAATCCTTTAATATTTTTCTCTATTTTTCACTTTCTCTCAAGAAGCACGATCGTGCTTTGCTTATGAAGCATTCTTTTTATGGGAGGCAACAAGTATATGTTGGAAAGAGAAATGACTTAGATGTTAACACTTCAGTTACCTATATATTTTTAGCAATTCATAGCTTTGGAAGGAGAAATGACTTAGCCTTCTATACAATTGGGAATTGCTCATATTGAAATATTTTTATGAAAAGATAGATGTTATATAGTCAAAATCGGTAATACTGAGTCAGACATGCTACAGTGAAGTCAAAGGGTTCAACTGAACTTCATGTTTTCGGCTCAACCTTACATATGCCAAAAACTTATGCTTGTGTGTAAAACACATTAAGCTCATGTTGAACCCATTGATTTGTACATTTTAAATTCGCAAGCACTCAACAGGAAGATAACATTAATATTTCTCCCAGTTTCAGTTTATGTGAACTTTTTCATTTTCTAAAAGCCAGTTTGACTAATATTTGAAGCTAAATTAAATTATATTAACTCAATATTATAAAGTTAAAATTTAAATATTCATTTTGGGTGTGCAAACAAAGTCGCATATTGGTATATGAAAGATTAGGAGTCTGCATATAAAGTCAGAGATCTCTTAATCGTATGAGGACTTTTGGAGAAAAATCGTGCAGGTATGGCCCAAAGCAAGTGATACCACACCACATTAAGAGTATCTTTGGGTCATTTTAATCCATTAAATGGTATCATAGCCAATGGTTTTACGTCTATGGAGAAGGCATAGTCTGTCTTGGGAGCCGACTTTATGCCTTTGCCCGTCTAAAATGTACACATAGCTATAAAGATGCATACACAACCTTTGGGCTTCGGTGACAAACACTTGAGATCATGTGGGTGAAACATAGTTAATCTATAAATTAGCCCATGCATGCTGATAGGTCATGTGGAACTTCGTTCAAGGGGGAGATTGTTGGATGTGTGTGAACAAAGTCTCGCATGAAAAGTAGAAAGAGAAAAATACAAGAAAATGATTGAAGACACAAATAACAAATCTTCCCTATGGATTGAATTCTTTTCATCAATAGGAACAACGTCTCTTTTTCATGCCCTCAACCATCACAAAGGCTCTACTGAGTATTAGACACACCAATCAAGTCTAGGCAGTGGCTAGACTTGTTGGTCCGGACTACCTTGGTAATCATATCATCTGGATTATTATGTATAGACACTTTCTCCATATTAACAAACCCTTTGGACATAATGTCTCGAATAAAGTGATATCTGACTTCAATATGCTTCGTCCATGCATGAACTATTTGATTATATGTAAGATGAATGGCTCTCTAACTGTCACAAAATACATGTGTCTTCTTTTGAGCCAGTCCAAGATCACTTATCAAGCCTTGTAGCCAAATAGCCTCTTTATCGTTTTCCATAATTTCCATATACTCATACTCTATGGTAGACAAAGCAACAACAGACTGCAATGTTGCCTTGCAATTGATGACACTACCAGAAAGGGTAAAGCATAACCTTTCAGAGATCTTCTCTTATCCAAGCCATACATAATCTGGATCGACATAATCAACTATTAGTTCACTCAGCTTGTCTTTGTAAAAAGTCAAGCACACATCTGCAGTACCATTCAGGTATCTCAATATTCACTTCAATATTGACTGCCAATGTGTTTTACAAAGATACATCATGTATTTACTCATAATTCAAAAGCTATATGAAAAGTACTATAAGTTACAATTTTTCTCATGTTAATATGATGAAAAAATACATTTTAACTATTGATCAAAGTTTACATAATATGAATCTCGCAAAGCAAAAAGATTCCAAAAAACTGGAACCGAGAGAGTAATACACTCAAGTGAATTCAAAATTAGCAATAGAGTTTATTAGTTAGAAATTGTGAAAATGGGGGCCTATATTGCGTTTCTCTCCTAAGTAGTTCTCTTTTGTGATTTGTTGGTAGATCTTTTCTCAATTCCTCTAGTCATAGTTGTTTTGTGGTTTGGTTTTAGGAAGGAAGGTGATAAGCTTATTAAAGTTGCTCGTGTTTGATCTCTCTAAGCACGATATTTAGAATACTGTTCATTTACTATATTTGCATTTGAATAGTCCGTAAGATGCAGTTAATTTAATTGATTGATTTTTTGTGGCTAGATATATTTAGGATCACAATAACACTTATCCTTAAAGGCGTAGTTGAGTGTGATCAGAGAAACATTACTGATGATAAGCTAACACTTTCATGAGTATACGAAAGTCTTTGTTGGGGGTTGATTTTGGTGATGTCATAAATATTATTTCGCTAATTTCCTAGCCTATATATGACATCAAAATTCTGTCTATTTGATCAACTATCACCTCTTCAGCCACATAAATCAATAGATAAGATACAATTAAAAGATAATATTGAGGAGAATTTTGAGCCAACTAAATAAATATCCCACAAGATCCTCGATGATAAGAACCCGACCAAGGAATAAATCCACTACTTAGAGCATCAAGAGTTTCACGTTTTGGGGGGGGGGGGGTAAAGAAACTCTCAGAGTTAAGCATCAGTTTATCCGATTTGTCTCTACTACTTTTCTAGTATGCCAGAAGATTTAACATGGGAATGAAGATTCGACCATCACCTTTCAGCCATGAAAACCAGTCAAATATAGCCTTTCGTAGTTACCCGATTATATGAACATTGTATTTATGTATCATAATTTTATTAAAGTTGTATTATAATTGTACTAAAATTATTGTTAAGTAGTGATATTCGACTTAAGGTATGCATATGTTTATGTATATGGCATCGCATTGTACTCATGTCTCGTAGATTTTGAATGTATAATATAATGATTTGTGCTAATTTGTAGTATTTCTATGTGTAGGAATCATTCGGATGCAAGTTGGATAAAAAGTGAGCAAAAGAAGTTGATTCAGGAAAAAAAGACAAAAGAAGGAGTTTGCTCGTTCACTCTCACGTGCATACGAGAGTGTGAACGAGCTACTGAGGAAAAACTTGAAATAAAAAATAGCAAAGTATAGCAAAAAGGCATGTAAGTGCACGAGAGGCCTAGAAGAAAAAGAAAAAGAGAAGAACTTTGCTCGTTCACTCTCGCGTGCGCATGAGAGAGTGAACGAGCTAACCTAAAAAGGCAGTTTCAAAGTGGGATTATATTATTTCACCCCATGCTAACCCTATCCCATATAAATAGTCTTTAAACTCACTTTTGTGAGGGGGAGACGACACTTTGAAGAGGGAATACACACGAGAAAGATCTGGGAGCAGAGATCTCAGTTTTCTTCATCTTTTCTTAGTATTTTCAATTATTCAACACTTATGAAATTGTTTGGTACTATCATGAGTGGATAAAACCCATAGTTCTGGGGTTGTGATTTAGCCATGAATATTATTGTTTAACGTTAACTTAACCTTGATTACAATTCACTAATATATGGTTGTTACTTCAATTATGTGATTAATTGCTTAATTGACTGGCCAGCAGTTAGGTTCTATTTACTTTCTATGCTATGCTTGGGAAAGTCATGTTTAGATAAGAGAAGAATTAAAGAGAGCATGATCTTAACTCTTACGGGGGGAGTTGTGGTTAGGATAGGAATATACCTAGCCACCGTGCTTAATTAAATATCGTAATCTTAATGTACTCTTGGTAGATTGATTTCATAGGAATATATGTGTTAATCTATTATGAATAGGCGAGTAGTAGTTCGGGAGAAGACTATGAGAGCAATTTTTTGATTAATTAGCAACCATAAGTGAATTATATGTAGGAGAGTTAACTAGAACACAATAGGATTGGTGAATTGTTCACTACCCTGGAATATTTGTCTCTACTGAATACACCACAAATATTTTGCTACTTGATAATTTAGCTACTACTTAGAATTATAGTTTGGTATAATCACATTCTTGAACTCGATTTTGGCCTGACTGAATAACAATCTTGGTGAATTTAGTGGGTAGTTGATACAAGTCTCTGTGGGTTTGATACTCTTCTTATCATTTTATTACTTGTACGACCATTTATACTTGCGTGTGTGTTTTGGAGTAACAAGTTTTTGGCACCGTTGTCGGGGACTTGAATATCGACTACTTTCTAGATTTTGCTTTAATTGTTTATTTCGACAAGTCTAATGTTACTTGATTGTTGCTCTGATCTAAGGAACTTTGATTGAATGCACAAGGTCAGAAACCAGGACAGACTTAATGGCTTTGTCCCTGTATCTGAGAGAACATTTCATAGGAGGTTGAGTGGGCAAAAGATACAAATAATCTTCAGGAACTCGTTCAATTTCCTTTGAACATGGCAGAGGTGCAACACATGGCTGTTCAGGAGGTAGCAATACCCAGCATTGCTAATGTCACCTCCAACATTGTGAAGCCTATAATCACTGGGCACTTTGAGCTGAAACAAATCATGATCCAGCTACTTTATGGGAATGGGCAGTTTATGGGTCTTCCACACGAGTATCCACAATAACATATCCTGAACTTCTTGGAGATTACTGATACTTACATCACTAACGGGTTCACTCCATACTATGTGAGGCTCACATTTTTCCCATTCTCTCTGTTGGGCGAAGCAAAGCGATGGTTGAAGGCTGAACCAACTAATTCTATTACATCATGGAATGATCTGGCAAGGTTCTTCCCTTCGGGAAAAACTGCAGAGATCATAAGTGAGATAGTCATCTTCAAACAGAAAGCGTGGGAGTCTCTATACTCAGCTTGGGAGAGGTTCAAGGAGTTTCTCAGAGATTGTCCTCATCATAATCAGACAAACAAAGTGTTAGCTCACACTTTCATAGAAAGGCTACATCATGAGGCAAAAATTATGGTAGATGCTGTAGCTGAAGGTCAAGTGTTGGAGAAAATCTTTGATGAGATATATGCATTATTGAACAAATTATCCAAAAGCAATCTGATTGGCAAGAAGAAATGGTCAGACACACAGTGCAAAAATCTATAGAGGTTCCGAGTTAGATGTTGTCTCGGCATTACCAGCGCAGATTTCCACGTTTACCAACCAAGTCAATCAGATGACCTGAGTTATTAACAAGAAACAAGCTCATCCAATGCACCAGGTTCAAATATTTTGTGAAGTCTGTGGAGAAGGTCACATGAGTAATTTGTGCCCCACAATTCCAGGGTCTGTATATTTTGTAGGTAATGCAAATCGAGGCGAGGAAAATCAGTATAGGGATACTTACAATCCTAATTGGAGGAACCACCCAAACTTCTCTTGGGGGTGGAAACCAAGGTGCTCAAAATCAATACCGACCACAAGCACCTCACCAACAATATAGACCACCTCAAGCTGAACAACATGCAAAATCAATAAGTCAAATTGAGAAAATGATGAAGAAATTGATGGCTGACCAGCAAGCCCACACAACAGAGATGATAAAGAAAGTGATGGTTGACGAGTAGGCTCAAGCCGAAGCAGTAAGAAATTTGGAGTTCCAAATGGGACAACTTGCTAGTGCCCAAAATACGCGACCAGTTGGAGCTCTTCTTAGTGATACTGAGCCTAATCATAAAGCTCATGTCAATGTGGCTACCTAGAGAAATGGAAGAGTATTAGAAGAAGTTCCAAAGAAAAAGAAGTATACAGGTCATCCTGAAGGAGAATTTGTTCCCAAGCAAGTTAAGGAGAATCAGAAAGAGAAAAAAGGATCAGAGCCAGTAACTGTGACAAGGACACCACCTCCATTTCCACAAAGACTACAGAAGCAAAAAAGATTATGCTAAGTACAAGAAATTATTAGATATTTTGAGTCAAGTACGTGTGAATTTTCCTTTGGTGGAAATTTTGCAAGAAGTGCCTAAGTATGCAAGGTATCTCAGAGATATTGTGGCAAATAAAAGAAGACATACAGAGTCTTAAAAAGATGCACTTACTGAACATTGCGGTGCTAGAGTTCGAAGTAAACTTCCTCCTAAGTTGAAGGATCCTGGGAGTTTCACAATTCCTTTGTCTCCTAAAAAATAAGAAGTTGATAGGGCCCTGTGTGATTTAGGGGCTAGTATAAATTTGATGCCATCCTCTTTGTCCAAGAAACTATGATTTGGGGTGGTTGGACCTATAACAATCACTTCACAGTTAGTTGATAGGTCACTAGTTATGGCAGAAGTAATTATTGAGGATGTGTTAGTTCGAGTGGGAATGTTTATTCTGCCTGCTGATTTTATTGTTCTTGATTACGAGGCAGATGAGGAAGTACCCATTATATTGGGGAGACCATTCTTAGCTACTGGTGGAGCAATTATTGATGTGAGGGAAGGGCAGTTGAAGATGAGAATTGACGATGAGAAAATCACATTTAATGTGTACAGAGCACTTAAGCTTCCTAGGCATTATGAGGACTTGTGCATCATTACTGTGGTAGAGTTAAAGGGGATATAACAGAGTCATTATGTGAATTGTAGTGATCCAGATTGGATAACTGAGTTAGAGAAGGCGGTGTTGCATGCTGAGTGTGTAAAAGTGATTGAGAAAAGAGCCAGAGATGAAAGAGGAGACCTTCTGAGAGCGTGCAAAAAGGTTAGACTTCATGGGAGAAAGAAGAAGAGAAGTCGCCCAGCCTAAGGAGAGTAGCAGATTCATGCCACGACTATAAATAAAGCGCTTGTTGGGAGGCAACCCAGCTTTACTGCTTTCTTTTATTTTTATTTTTATCTTACTATTGTTGTAGTGTCTGTTTTTATTTTGTAGGATTATGAGCATAGGAAGAAAGCCATTGAAAGAGTACAAGGGCGAGCTAGATGGTGAGAACTAAGTGTGGGGTACCCACACAAACGATTATGCATGGGGGAAGTTTGAGTACCTCGTGAGCTATGATTGCTTCGCCCTTTGGCCTTTGACCTTTCAGGGAGTTTCTTGTCCAGCCTCGCTATTATTTTGCTTTATTTGTGCATTTGGGACACTGCACTCTTTTAAGTGTGGGGTGGGAGGATTTCTCCAGATGATTAGTAGTACTGGGTTAGAAAAAAACGAAAATAGTAGAAAAATTGGACTTCTCCCGATGATGGATCTCATTTGAAAGGTTTCTTGAGGGATTTAAGTCTAAAGAAAAAAGACAAAAAGATATTCTTTTGTTAGGTAGAGTAATAATTCCCCCTTGGTTTTTCTTTGTGTCGCGATTCTTTTCCAAGAGTTTATTTTGAACCGGGTGTAGTTAGTTATTTTTTCGGACTAGGATCCAGTGTGCGATGAATTGAATTGGAGCAATATCTCTTGAATTTATTATGCCTTGAGAATAGTAAGTACTTTAGTCGTGACGCTTAGGCTCAGATTTTGACTCTTGTATAACAACCTTAAATTGTATGATCTTAACTTTGCTTAACTTCTTTGACTAGAGTGTCTTGATGATTCCAACCATGAGTAAGTTATGTGAAATGTGTGTGTGAGGTTTGTGTGTCATTCTATGCGTTGCATTTGATATCTAGAACTTGACCCGTGTGTTTGCAAAGCGAAATAGTAGTTTTGTTCAGCCTTGGAAGTGATATAGGCATTTATTTGTTGAGCCAGATATATATATTTTACCTGCCTAATTGTTATGTATCCTAGTTTACCCTTTGAGCTTGTAATCATGTTTCTTTGGCAATCACATTACAAGCCTTACCCATATGTTTGAATTAACCATCTATTTTAACCTTTTCACCTCTCATGGGCACTTGAATAGTAATGAAATTTGTAAAGTTTAAAGTGTGGGGTGCTGGTTTGGCTTTTGAGTGTAACCAATGAAATAAGGAGAAAGGTGCAATGTACTGAAAAAGTAAGATCCACTTGAATTGGGAAAAAAAGAAAAAAAAAAGTAGTTGTATTGTGTGAAAAATATTCCTTGATAGTGGTGACTCTTGACGTAATTGTGCTTAAAGAAGTGTCGCGCCCCCCTTTTTCCTCATGGAGATCGGGTTCGGGATATTTGGGTTGAGGCAACTCTTTCCTTTTGGGAAAGGGGTTTGCATTTTTTGAGAGTCGCCACCTAACGATTTTACCGGTGTGTTCGGGCACCTAGGGGTTCATTTACAACTACGTTGCTAACCAGAGATAGGGTAAGGGCTTGAAATTATCCCAAGGGGAAGGTGTTAGGCACCCCTCGGGATCCACAAGTGTGGTTCCTAGCCAAACGGTTTTTTGTGAATTTGTACAGTTTAACAAATAACAAGTAAAGGCTCAAGTAAGAGGGGATTTAAAGCATGCATGTGTTTGAAAATGATTATAGAACGGCTAAATTTTGAAAAGAGTTATAATCTAATATTTAAAGCAAGGGATATCCTAGGTTTATAACAATATGGATCACATTAATGCAATACCCGGTATGACACTCCTCGAAGAGGGACTACACGTGGTATTAGCGCATCGGTCATCATATCCATATTCTACCCTTTCCCACCCCGTGAAGGTGTTTAAAGCGCGTGTTGGTCATGTAACGACCCGACCGGTCGTTTTGAGATCCAGCGCGTCGTTCAGTAGTTGGGATTCATGAACAGCTTCATTTCGGGTATTGTGACTTATGTGTATTGTCAGAGTTGAAATCCAGAAGGTTTGGAGTTAAATTTAAAGGAAAATTCTCATTTCAGAATCCTTAAGTTGAAGAAATTGAGTAAGACTGGAATCTTGAGTAAACGACCTCGGAATCAGGATCCGAAGGTTCCAGCAGGTTCATATGATGATTTTGTACTTGGGCGTATGTCCGGAACGGGTTTTGGATAACCCGGGAGCAGTTCAGCGCATATTGTGGAAAGTCAGTATTTTAAGGAAATTTCCTAAGTTTGACTTGAAGTACATTTCAATGATATTGATATCCGTTTGGGATTCCGAGTCTGGGAATAGCTCCGTATGGTGATTCAGGAGTTGGGGGCGCGATCGGAAGTGAATTCGGATATCCGGAAGTCAATTTAAGGTCATTTGGCTAAAGATAGAAAACTGAAGGTTTTTGAAGAATTCGACCGGAAATGGAAATTTTGATACCGGGGTCGAAATGCGATTCCGGAAGTTGGAGAAGGTCCGTAATGTCAAATATGACTTGCCTGCAAAATTTGAGGTCAATCGGACGTGGTTTGATAGGTTTCGGCGTCGGATGTGAAAGTTAGAAATTTCAAAGTTCATAAAGTTGAATTCTTGCGCGATTCGTGTTTTCGGCGTTGTTTGATGTGATTTGAGGCCTCGACTAAGTCCGTGATATGTTTCCAGACTTGTTGGTACGTTCGGACGAGGTCCCGAGGGGCTCGGGTGAGTTTCGGGGTGGTTTCGGACCATTTCTAGGCCATTTATAACTCGTGGTTTTTGGCTACAGCAGTGTTCTACGTGATCGCGGGGAATTGGTCGCGGTCGCGGTGAGTAAAATGTGAGAAACGGGCCAGTGAATCGCGATCGCGGAAAGCCTTTCGCGATCGCGTAGAGTAACTCTTCTGCTGCACTGACCCGAATTCGTACGCTCATATCTCACAATCTATAAGGAATTTTGAGATGGTATAAAAATGAAAGTTGTATCCCTTTGTGTCTAGTTGCTAGAAAAGTAAACCATTCATGATTTGTATTTGTGTACAAAGAGATATGGCTGTTACACTACAGGGTGTCCGGAAAGTTTGAAGAAGAAGTTTATGTGTAACATGGGCTGACTTTGACAGATTTTAACTAAACATCTATAAGGAATTGGTAGATAACCAACACATGAAAGTTGTAGATCTTTGAGTCTAGTTTTCAGAACAATTAACCATTTATCATTTGGAGTTGTGTGCAAAACTTTATGTCTATTCTACTAGAGGCTGTCCGGGTAGGCTGGGCAATTGTTCTCCGCGATCGCGAAGAGCAAATTTTGGGCTGGAAAATTGTTCTCCGCGATCGCGAAGCATTTTCCGCGATCGCGATGAGTAAATACCTGGGCAGTGTTGTTTTAAACCGGGATTTTTTTCATTTTCTTCATTTCTTCAAAGCCATGGAAGATTTTTGGAGAGCTTCAAGAGAGGAATTTCGTCATCTATGTTAAGGTAAGTTACTCCTACTCATTTCAAGTTAGATACAAGATTATTGCATGGATTAGAACATGGAAATTAGGGAAAATTTGAGGAAAATTTGGAAGAAACCTAGAATTTGGAAATTTGGATTTTAGCCACGAATTGAGCATGAATAATTGAGTAAAATGTGTAATTGAATTAGTAAAGCTTCGGGTAGGGATTTTCTTCAAGAATTTTCGAGGTCCGGGCACGTGGGCCCGAGAGCATTTTGGTCATTTCATTGAGCCGGGCTGAGGAACTTTGTGATTTGAATTGGTTATGACCTATTGAGTATAGTTTCATTGAATTATCGTTATTTGGATAGTTTGGGCAAGTGACGAGATTCCGTACGTAGCGGCTATTATTGTTATGTCCGGGTAGTTAGGCCCCACATCATGCCTTGTGTTCTCCTTGTGATGAGCTGTATGTTATGAAGTCCTGCTATGTGTAGTTTTGCTCCTCTGAGATTTCGTGGAATTTAAAATAATATAAAAAGAATTGTTTTACGGAAATAAAATGAAAAGAATTATTTTACGGAAAATAACATGAAAAGAATTTTTTTATGGAAAATAATATAAAAAGAATTGTTTTACGGAAAATAAAATTAAAAGAATTGTTTTACGGAAAATAAAATGAAAAGGACTGTTTTACGGAAAATAAAATGCAGAGAATTATTTTACGGAAAGTAACATTAAAGGAATTGTTTTACGGAAAATAAGATGAAAAGAATTGATTTACAGAAAGTAATATGAAATTATGAAATATATGGGAGCGGGTCGTACGCCACGGCGGAATTGAAATGAAATTGTGAAATATATGGGAGCGAGTCGTACGCCACGGCGAAATTGAAATGAAATTATGAAATATATGGGAGCGGGCCGTACGCCACGGCGGAATTGAAAAGAAATTGTTAAATATATGGGATCAGGTTGTACGCCAAGGCAAGTGTAGAAAAATACCTTATGGGAGCGGGCCGTACGCCACGGCGGATCTAAGAATTTGTGATTATTGTTTTCATTCGGTGGTCTTACTTTTGAAAGTGCTTTATTGTTTAAGTTCAGTAACTGTTTGGATTTTTCGGTTCTCAGTACGTGTACTTGTTGCTTATTTCCCTGACATGCCTACCATATTTCATCATATTTTATCATATGTTATTACTGCTGGACCCTAGTGAGTATCGAGTCGACCTCTCGTCACTACTTCTTCGAGGTTAGGCGGGATACTCACTGGGTACATATATGTATATGTACTCATGCTACACTTTCTGTGCATTTTGTTGCACAGGTACCTTCATAGTTCAGCGATTGGTTTGGAGACTTGCTCGGGCTGCATTCGTCCGGAGGCGTTCCGCAGTTGACAGAGTCTCCTTCTTTCTATATCTTTACATTGTATCTCTATTCCTTTTGTCCCATTTATTTCTCGGACAAGAGTTTTATAATTGTATAAATTCTTAGAAACTACTCATGTACTTGTGTCGCCGGGTTCTGGGATGTGTTGAGTCTTGTCTTATTGAACTAAATAGAGTTCCTATCGTGTTTAATTTACAGTAGTTTATTTATTTGATTATGAAAAGCAATAAAGGCAACGACTTCGAAATTGTTAAACAGGATGGTATTTCAACTGATCAAGGGGTTGGCTTCCCTGACAGTGGTGTCCGGCGCCATCACAACCCATAGGTTTTGGGTCATGACAATGTGGTATCAGAGCTCTAGGTTCCCCTAGGTTTCACGAGTCATGAGCAAGTCTAGTAGAGTCTTGCGGATCGGTACGGAGATGTCTGTACTTATCTTCGAGAGGCTGCATGGCTGTTATGAGTACTTCCCTTCTTGATATCTTATCGTGCGATTTGATTCCCTTAAGGCTTATGCCTATGCTTCCTTCCTACTCAGTCTTACGCGTCGCGAAGCGCTCGTTATGAATCGGGAATTTGAGGAGTTGTGATGATGTTACGGATACGGTGCGTGAAGTCTTCCGTGCGTAGTTGTTTGGGGCTGTTGTTGTTGCCATGCAAGAAGAATATTATGTTGCTTCAGTTCAGTGGTTGTGTTTCTGAGAACCTTGAGGTATTGCTCAGATTGTTATGGTGTTTTCGATTGGTTATGGCGCGATGTTGATATAAGGATAGAATGTTTGCCCATGTGTTGGGGTGATGAACGGTTTGAATGGAGGCAGCAAATTGAGAAGCACGCGATGAAGGAAGTCATGNACAGGAAGTAGGTCCACAAGCTTAAACCGAAATGTTGGTTATTCGGCGGAAGGCTGGATGCAACAAAGATAAGATTATTAGGGATGGGGAAGGATTCGATATGGCAGGTGAATTTGAGGATAGCGTGGCGCATTCAGTAGATGTCCCTGAGAAGTAGACGGACTGGTAAAGCTGGTGAATGAGAATAGGCTTAGGATGGGGTGTTCATGTCATAGGGGGGGTGTAGCGCAGTATTGTCGGGCGGTGTCAGTTGGTGATTTCTGCAGGTGGGTTATTTC
>ML273715.1:0-28967 GCA_005239495.1 Nicotiana undulata | reverse complement strand
GAGTGGGTTGTTTGTGTGGGGGGGAAAATTGGAGGGGGGGGGGGGGGGGTTACTGCTTGCTTTCGTTTGACGTTGATTGCCATGAGAAGATGTGTTGTTTTAACTTTTAATATGTCCATAAAACCTGTGTAAGCAACTACCATGGTACCCCTGTGCATGATACTGTGGATGTGTTTGGATTTTTCTGGAACCGAATTTAGCGGTCCATAAGATCATTTTTTCTGGGTAAAGGCAGCCTTTAAAAATCCCTGGATAGAGACAGATAATCCATTTTCCTGGTAGCCATTGATTCTAAACTCTCCTTCCCTTGTCTTTAACGCTCTAGCAGCTGCCAAACATTTCTTGTCCACTTTTCATGCGGCTCTTTCACCTTCTACAAGTCTAAGCCACACTGGGACTGAGAGTGGAGTCATTCCCGTTTGAATGAAAAATGGTTGGAATTGTATCAAGTCTCAGTTGCCAAAGATTAATGTTTACTTCTGCATGGAGACTATACTAATAGAATTTATAATGGATATGGTGTATGTTTTAAACAAGCAGCAAACTGCATGCTCATCTGTTTGAATAGCTAATCTTTGTACTAAGTCCATATGAAGTACATTAGAAATGAATGTAGTGTAACCCAGTGGCTTTCGATAACCATCGTAAATTATGTTAACTCAAGGAAACTTTTACCTGCATTAAAGTCTGAATGTGATAGTTTTCTAGTAAAATGCCACAGGAAACACGCTCCCATCCATTGCGATTTGTTGGGGAAACTAGTACAAACTAATATTCCAAAGCAGTCTATAGGCTCTTATATTCTTGATTGGATTACCCTATCCGTCTTTCTACTCTTTTAGGATCTCTCAGAAGCTTCTGTGGTTTCTATGTAGAAATAGATTAGTACATAGGGATAAGAAAGAAAGAACGTTTTGTTTCTATTTGGTGTGGCTTTTATGCTTCAAGTCAAATGCTACATGAATTTGATAGTTATTGCTGGTAACTGGAATTGGTAAAATTAAATTAAACACATCGATATCAAGCCTTGTCGTGGATGCTTTTGCTACATGTCTATATGATACTCCGGTGCTTTGGAACTCTGATCAGTTTGATTGAGAACTCGGATTATTCTGGTCAATCCTTGTTGTATTTTGAAATTTCCATCTCTGTATTTACATATGGCATTATGGCATTACTTTGACAGGCCAAAAACCCCTCTGCCCGGATAGAACATGAAGCTACAACTTCAAAGATTGGTGAAGATCAATTGTTTTACTTCCAGCAGAGAGGAATCGACTATGAGAAAGCAATGGCTGCAATGATTTCTGGGTTTTGCAGAGATGTTTTCAATGAACTTCCTGATGAGTTTGGTGCTGAGGTGAACCAACTAATGAGCTTGAAGCTTGAAGGATCTGTAGGTTAAACACATTTCATTTGGTAAATAAAGTTGATTGCTGGTGTGAAAATTTTGCACTTTGTAGCCAATTAATTTGTCATATGTAGAAGTTGTAATAGTATCATACAAACTTTTGCTATATACACTTATGTAAATAATGTGTCAAGGTATTGTCTTCCGATCCCATTTTTCATCCATCTTAGCAGTTCCATGGCTTCAATTTTCTGGTGCTTGAGAAAATTCCTCAAGTCAATTAAAAATAGATAGAAGGGAGAATATCGCTTTAGCATATCTATTCGGACTATTGTTTTCGTAATTATATCAAGGAAGGGGAGTCCTGGTGTAACCGGCAAAGTTGTTATCATGTGTCCAGGAAGTCACCGGGTACGAGCCGCGGAAATAGTCTCTTGCATAAATGCTAGGTAAGGCTGTGTGCAAGAGACCCTTGTGGTCCAACCCTTCCCCGGTGAGAACTTAGTGCACCAGATTGGCCTTTTAAGGGGAGAATTTCCTAGACGTTGCTTGTTTCAGTGTTCCAATGAAATCTAGAGTACTTTTGTTTGCAAGAATCTTCACAAGCCAATAGTCCTCTAATTCTAGTTAGTTTGACTAGTACCCTCCGGACCAAAATAAGTGATTTTTCAGATTTCGAAAATGAATTAATTATATTTTTTATATTGTTTTTGGAGTAAATAGTGTTGGAATATGTGTTAAGAGTATTTATGTGGAATAATAAAATTTAATATGGTCAATTTCATTACTAATTAATGCTAAAAGGTAAATTTTTTAATACGTATGATAATGAGCAAAAAAATCGCTTATTTTGGACCGTAGAGAGTAATCAATTAACTTGCTCTAAATTTGAAAAAAGTCAAATAGAATATTGTCCTTTTATTTTCTCTGCCACATTCCTCTACTCAGTGCCTTCACCAGTACTTGCCTAATAGAGAATAATACCTTTATAAGTAATTATTTGCTTTAATTTTTCTAGTTCATCTTAAACATTAAACTATGATATCCTTGTCTGAAAATTATCACACATAATGAAATACTAATATGGTGAAATAAATACTTTTATATGTAATTATTGCCATGTCACTTGATCACCAACTCTCAATCATTCTATTTTTAAATTATATGATATATCAAATGACTTACATATTAGACAGTTATGCATTATTAGTTTTGTCAAATGACTAACATATTCAACCTTGTTCTCATTAAACTGAAAATGGAAATAATTAACGTGATGAATAAAGAATAATGATTTAGTCACTTACCAATGTTAGTAACTATAACTACTATATAATTATATAAGTCAAACAATTTTGAGTTGCCTTAATTTTTTTTTTTTTTTGCAATTGCCTTATTGACTTAACAGTATGACATGAGCGATATCATCATAAGAAAACCGTCCACTTTCTCATTTTAAATAAGATTAGTAAAACCTTTAATTAGTTATCATTGGAAGTATATAAGGCTCATCATAAAGAAAGAGTATAACTACAATACACAGATAGTATAAGAGAATTTTTAATTATCAGATCAGATAAAGAATAACTACTCCATAAAAGGACTAGTAACTTACCACAATGAGATTGCATTAATAATATTAGTACAAATTCCACACTATTAATATATAAAAATTAAATCTATAATAAAACGAGACACCATTGTGATAATAACAATAATACGACTACAAAATCAACAATAAATATTTTTACCATACCATAAAGCTCTCGGACACAATTGGTTGACTTGCCTTTTTAAAAAAGTGAAAGGGGCTAACTCTTGAATAACTTGAAGAAACACAGACATTGGAGAAAATTGGAAGAAAAAGCCAGCGGACATAGTCGTTGACTCGTGGGAATTAAAAAGTTGGCCCCCTCTATATTTGCTGATGCTAACTGTATAGTATATACTTGTCTGATTCAATTATTGAACCTCGCCGGTGGAATATTATTTTCTGTGACACTTTCCCACTGCTCTATATTTTATAGCCAGACATTTATGTTTTTCTTTTTTAAAATCACAGAAAGACGAGTGTTCCATATTTCACCCTTTGACGTCGAGCTCATTGACAAGCCATGATTTACAATTTTCAGGATATTATCTAGACTGAAGGTGTTGATTTTTTGTACCAAAAAATTGAAGAAGGATTCAGAATTTTAATTTATTTATGGCTTATATCAAAATAATAGATGCACGATATGTGCTTGCACATAAATATCTTTCACTTAATTTATATATCACATGATATATATATATATATATATATATATATATTCTATTTTTGATGAAAATCTTATTATTACTTCCATGTTCGTCATAAT
This sequence comes from Nicotiana undulata, assembly GCA_005239495.1. Classification (NCBI taxonomy): domain Eukaryota; kingdom Viridiplantae; phylum Streptophyta; class Magnoliopsida; order Solanales; family Solanaceae; genus Nicotiana; species Nicotiana undulata. The sequence continues at coordinate 25,256 of ML273715.1, read as the reverse complement.
ATGACTTTGTCTCTACTTGAGAGTCGTTTGTTGTTGAAAGACTTGGTCGATGAACTCATGATGTATTGTTTCGCTTGAGAACCCATTTGTTAAGGTATATATATATATATATTGAAGAGATTGGTTATAGCTGAGACCCTTGCCGGACAATTGTTGTGATATTGATTGATGCTTTCCCCTTGCCGGGTGATTTTGAACTATATTTTCGCTATGCTGCATTCCTTACCATTGATATTTGGCATTGCTTTGGTGAGGAAGAGTGTAAATCACGAAGGGTGATGCCGTGCCATGATATACATTGATCACACCATACATTGCATAGTGAGGAAGAGTGTAAAGCACGAAGGGTGATGTCGTGCCATAATTTACATTGATTATAAGCACGCAGGTTAATGTCGTGCCATGATTTACATTGATTACATCATAACTTGCATAGTGAGAAAGAGAGTAAAAGCACCCTTCTGCCGTGCCATGATTTACATTGATTACATTGATATACATAATACATCGCATAGTGAGGAAGAGAGTAAAAACACGAAGGGTGATGTCGTGCCATGATTTACATTGATTACATTGATTACATTGACATACATAATACATCGCATAGTGAGGAAGAGAGTAAAAGCACGTACATCGCATTGTGAGGAAGAGAGTAAAAACACGAAGGGTGCTGCCGTGCCATTATTTACATTTCTGGCATTTATACTGGTTTCCTTATCATTCATTTGTTAAATTGTCTTTTTTTGTCTGCCCTTCATGCTCACTTAACTGCTACGAAGGTCTGAATATTCTTTATTACAAATTTAACTATACTAATACTTTAAAATTATTTCAATAAAAGGAAAATACATCAATTTCAACTGTATTCTTGTTCTTCAATTGTGCATAAGGAAGAATCTAATTACTATCGCAAGTTGGTGTTGAGTAAAGATAAAGAATTTATTTTCCTTGTGAAGATTGATAAGAAAAATAAAAATATAGGGAGGAGTTTAATAGCTCAAGAGATACATGAATTTCAAGACGTTGCCACAATCAATGCCCAGGAAGAAGATAAATCAGAAAAGATACGAAGGAAGAGGTCAAAAAGAAACAATGAAAATCAACGTCCTATTACTAATAAAAAATTAAAATTTAAAAAAATTAGTGCTCTTTCTTTATGGACAAATAAACTATGAAATACTTTTATTTGTAAAGTTGTATTGGTAGTAGTATTATCGCATTCTGTAAACTTAATCATTCTTATATCATTATGTAAAGACAAATTATGCTGGCAGAGCATTAAATGAAATTTGCATTCTTCACATATAAAAAATCAAACAAAAATTCTTCTAATACTTTTAATCGTATTTATTTTACAGATTATCTAATTTATTCTTACATAGAGGCAATTATTCAATCGGAAAAAAGGCGTTAAGCCCCTACATATTACAGGTATATATTTAGCTAGATAATTCATTGTTATTATAAATTTTAATATCAACTACTAAAATCGTTACATATGAAACATAATATCATTTGATTTAAGGAAGAAGTCTGTTGAGGTACGAACATTACAAATTATAACTCTGTATTATTTTCACTATTTGTAAATTATCTTATTCGGTTGCGTTATTAATTGATCTATGTAGGATAACATAAAATTATAGAAAAAAATTGACAAATAAAATAAATAAGTGCGTCTCATGCAGGAAAATTAAACATGGCAACTCGTGACAAATGCCAACGTAAAATAACAGGTAAACTTCAACAAGCTCTTTCAATTGATATTAATATTACCTTTTCTCAATTACTAATATCATAACATAACTAATTTGCCAGAAACCAAACGAAAATCGATTGCAATGTGTAACGTAATTGATAAAGATGAAAATAATACTACCAAGTTGATGGACCATTCAGGTGACACTTATACCTTACATAATTCACCATATTATGATCAACTATCCCTAAATTAAAAGAACTAAAATATATATGTTAATGATCATATATAATATAGTTCATTTATATGTGGGTATAATAATATATATTATATTATTTGTCACAATATATTAATATTTATTTTTGTAAAATAGAAAATTCATCATTAAAAAAAGCGATGCGTAGGGTGCAAAAATATGTTGCATCCACTAAACCTTTTAACGATGCACATGTTAAAAATACACGACTGAAGAGGCAAAGAAGAAACTGGTCACTTATTGCTTTATCAGAGGAAAACCAAAATGAAGGTATATTTATTGCACAAGCTTAGATTGATTTTCTTTTTCTCATTACATTTCAAATAATATTACAATACAATATTTTTCTTTATTCCATTTAGATAGAACTACTTGCAACCTATCGTCTCCAAATACTCATATAAGTTGGAAAACATTCCTGAATGTACATTTTGTCATGCCAAGATGCTTTAATATGAGCCTCTAAAATTTTGTTGTGGAAGTGGGTATATCAAATTGGCAACCCATGACGTTCCGCCCGAGTTATATGAATTGTTTGTTGCTGAGTCAGAAGAAGCCAAATTATTCCGAAAAAATATTCGAGCATATAATATCATATTTGCTTTTACATCATTTGGAGTTAAGCTCGATAAAGAAATAGCATCTTCAAGGAAAGGAGTTTACACTTTTAAGGCACAAGGACAAATATATCATCATCTACCGTCATTAGTCCCACATGATGATAATCCATGTTATTTTCAGTTGTACTTCTATGATACAGATAATGAATTGTGTAATAGAATATCAAAACTTCAGGGAGCAAACTTATCGGAGGAAAGCGTGGGAAAAATCAGGAAAATAATGGATAAAAATCCATATGCACAATTCTTTTCTAGCTAAAGATCAACCGACATTTCAAAATTTACAAATTCGAATCGCAGCAACCGCTTCTTTAGATCAACGGGTGTACAACAAACCGTCAGTAGATCAAGTTGCAGCAATTTGGATAGACGAAAATAATCCTAATATTCCTTTTGAAAGAGATATTTTGGTTCATGAACATTTAGGCAACAAACATCGAGTTAGAAATTATTATGGTTGTTATGACCCTCTGTAATATGCTTTACTTTTTCCAAAAGGTGAAGGAGGGTGGCATCAAGGAATAAGGAAGTGTCGCAATCCTAATAGTTGCAGTACGACAAATGAAAGTGCAAGTTCCAGTAAAAATGCACAAACATTTGTATCTGCAATTGAGGTGTTTGCCAATGAAGAACACAGTAGTATTTATGAATTACGCAAATACATTTTTAAGATTTAGAAGTTATTAATAATTCTCAATTTACAAATCATACTTATAGGTGTCCGTCGTGAAACTAAAGGATATGTGTCTTGTAGAGAGTATGATTGCTATAAACTACAAATTCGCAAAGAAGATAATTGCATAATACTACTATGTGGTAGATTATTACAACAATTTGTGGTTGATATGTATATAAAATTAGAAACGACGAGACTGTAATATTTTAGATTTGAACAATCAAATTTTAGAAGGGAGATATATCAAGGAATCGTTCATAGTGTCATGGCAGGAGAATGTAGAGGAGAAAAAGTTGGTCAAAGGGTATTACTTCCAACATCATTCATTGGAGGTCCTAGGGATATGCGGCGACGCTACATAAACGCTATGACTTTGGTTCAATATTTTGAAAGACCAGATATATTTATTACTATGACATGTAACACTGAATGGGTAGAGATTCAAGAAGAGTTGTGCGAGGATCAACTACCTCAAGATAGGCCAGACTTAGTGACTAGAGTTTTTAGAGCAAAATTGCAAGACCTTAAAGATCAAATTTTCAACAAAGAAATATTTGGCTCTATTGCAGCATATGTTTTTGTCATTATATTCCAAAAGAGAGGCTTACCTCATATACACCTTTTGGTCATACTTAAATAAGGTCACAAGATAACAACAGCAGATCAATATGATAGATTTATTTCTGCAAAATTGCATGACAAGGACAAACAGTTGCACCTCAATGAATTAGTTATAAGGCATATGATGCATGGACCTTGCGGTGAAAATCGGCCAACAAGTCCATGCATGAAGGATGATGAATGTAAATTCCATTATCCACGACCATTCAGTAACAAATCAATACAAGGAAAAGATGAATATCCTATTTATAGGAGAAGAAATGATGGAAAAACATCAAATGTTCATGGAATGAATATGAATAACCAGTGGGTTGTGCCTTATAATCCATATTTGTTTATGAAATATAATTTCCATATCAATGTAGAAGTTTGCTCAGGAGTAAAAGCAACAATATATATATATATATATATATATATATAAAGGGCCTGATAGGTGTGCAATTTATATTGAGTCGGATGATGGAGAAAAAATAGTTGATGAAATTAGAAATTTCCAAGATGCACGCTGGGTGTCTCCCCCAGAAGCACTATGGAGAATTTATGAGTTTAATCTAAGTGAACTGCAACCTCCGGTTATTAACCTTCAACTACATCTACACGACCATCAAGCAGGTACTAAAATTAATTAACACATATAGCAAAATTTATAGCAATTTTTTTTATTCAACTACATAAATATTTATGAGCTACTATTGTATCCATATTTCAGTGTACTATTGGAAGAAGCAAAATCTCAAAAATGTGATGGCCTCAGAAGACACTTTAAAATATACTATGCTCACCGAGTATTTCAGGATGTGCTCAATAGACGATGAGGCACGAAATTATCTTTACAGAGAATTTTCAGAGCATTATGTTTGGAATCCGCAACCCAAAATTTAGACTAAAAGAAAAACACGATCTGTGATTGGACGGATTGCTAAGACAACTACTACTTAAATTCAAATTATTATTTAATTAAGACATTATGCTAATTAACATTTACAAATCAATAATATAGCTAATCCCCGAGAAGGTGAAAAATATTACGAGAGATTATTACTGAACCACGTTAGAGGACCATTATCATTTGAAGATTTGCTAGCTGTTAATGAGAAAAAATGTGATACTTTCAAAGAAGCAGCCAAACAAAGAGGATTATTAGAATCATATAATAGCATTTTTGAATGTTTGCGTGAGGCTGTCTTCTTCAAAATGCCATCAGCTCTTCGATGTTTATTTGCAACAATTTTAGTTCATTACAATCCAACGGATATTAAAAATTTATGAAAAACATACTACGGTGATATGTCAGAAGACTTTCGAAGAATGCACGCAAATTCACCTGCTACTCAACTCCAATGTACACTACAAAGTGTTAATTATTATCTGGAGTGTATAGATAAAAGTGTTGAAAAATATGATTTACCAAAAAGCAGCCAAAATTCGTGCCAAAAAAAGAATTCAGAATGTAGAGAAATAATTGAAGAAATGTCCATGAAGGTACCTGTAGAAGATTATGAGGCACAATCAAAATTGAATCATGAACAAGCACAAGCTTTTAAGACCATATTACATAGTATAGACTCTGGAACAACGGGATTATTTTTTGTAGATGGGCCTGGGGAACTGGAAAAACATTCTTATATCGTGTATTACTAGCAAAGGTAAGATCAAGAGGTATGATAGCTTTGGCAACTGCAACCAGTGGTGTAGCAGCTGCAATATTACCAGGAGGTCGTACAACTCACTCTAGATTTGACATACCTCTCAAACAAATGATAGAACTATGACAAAAATGTCAAAACAAAGCGGCGCTGCTAAGTTAATAAGAGAAGCAAAATTAATAATATGGGATGAAGCACCCATGGCAAAGCGTCAAACAATTGAGACAGTTGACAGGAGCTTTCGCGATATAATGGATCTCAATGTACCTTTTGGTGGAAAAGTTATGGTATTTGGAGGCGATTTTCGACAAGTATTGCCAGTAGTTCCAAAATCTACAAGAGCGGAGACGGTTAATGCAAGTTTAGTGAAATCATATTTATGCCCATTAATGGAAAAGATACATTTCACAACAAATATGAGAGCAAGAGCAGATCCAAATTTCAGTAATTTCTTACTTCGTGTTGGTAATGAGGATGAGCAAACAGTAAAGGATAACTTAATACGCCTTCCACAACAAATAATTGTCAAACACAATAGTGATAAACGACCAGAGGAATTCTTGATAAGAGCAATATTTCCATCACTACATCAAAATTCAAGTTCTGCACATTTTATAACAGAAAGAGCTATCTTAGCAAGTAGAAATGAATTTGTAGACCAACTAAATGAAATGTTGATAGCCAAGTTTCCTGGTGAAAGCAAGATATTTATTAGTTTTGACTCTGCAGAAGATGATACCAACAATTACTATCAAGAAGAATACCTCAACATTTTAACACCGAATGGTCTTCCTCCACATAGGTAAAACGTCAAACCTATTATGTCACTAAATTTTCTCTTAAACTATTACATGAACTCTATATACATACATATATATATGATTTAACATATCTATATTTCCTTAAATAGGTTAGTATTGAAAGAAAATACCCCAATCATGCTACTAAGAAATTTGGACCCTTCAAATGGCTTATGTAATGGTACAAGGATGATCTGTAGAGGATTTGACAACAATGTCATACATGCCGAAATTACAACAGGTCAATCAGCTAAGAAACATGTTTTTATTCCAAGAATCCAACTTAGTCCACATGAAAATGAAGGATATCCTTTCAAATTCGTGCGGAAACAATTCCCTGTACGCTTATGTTTTGCAATGACAATAAATAAAGCACAAGGCCAAACAATACCCAATGTTGGATTGTAACTACCACAACATATTTTCTCACATGGACAACTTTACGTTACACTATCAAGAGAGATATCAATGTCGACAACAACAATGTTGGTTATGACAGAACAACCAAAACGGATGGAAGGAAAATACACAAAGAATATCGTCTACAAGGAAGTATTAGGTGAGATACAATTAATTGTAACTTATTAACCTCAAATAAATAAATAATTTAAAATCACATGTATGTAATTACACTCTGATTGTTAATGTTTGTAGGTTCGGACGAATAATTCAATTGATGACGATCCTCAACGAGCGTTCCAAAAAATTTATACTATATTCTTTCATATATACTTATAATTGTAAAAAACTTTGTATAGATAATTTTAATGTTAGTTTGCAATAACGTATATTCATGAATTTGATACACACGTGCAACGCACGTGCCGAGAAATTAGTATATATATATATATATATATATATATATATATATGTGGCGAGAAATTTATATATATATATATATATATATATATATATATATATATATTCACCTCATTAAATTACCTAATTAATCATGATAAGTTTATTATATATAAACACTTACTATTATGAGTTTCTCAAGATTATGATTCAAAGTAATTAATTAACATATTTAATACTTTTCCGACATACACTCACATACATGTATATATTCTTTCTGTCTCATTTTATACGATACATTTCTTTTAATTTGTGCCAAATAAAATTATAAAATTTTATATTAAGAAACAATTGGCATGTCTTAGACCATAAATTTTCATAACCCTTTTTTCTTTCCTAAACTCGAGTTCTAAGTTAAACACGTCACATAAATTAGGATGACTGTAAGTATATATTATAAGTAAAATAAGTTTGTTTCAACTGAACCCATTTTAAAATTATATATATAGGTCTGCCCCTTGCAAGCACTAGTGGCATTTTTCAGTTTGGTTTAAAAGAATCATTGAAAAAAACAATTGCTATATATTTTCTTATTTAATTAACTAGGTAAACATGGGACTTATATTGCACGTAAGATGTGACTAAGTGTGCATATATATATATATATATAATGAATTCTTTCTACCACTTTAATTTTCTAAATCATGTTGCAATTTTTGTAGTTTCCAATTATTTTTTCTAATATTACGTTTCTCATGGTTCATGATGTCCTAAAAACAATATTCATGCTCAAGAACCCAATTCTCATATAACAACCCTAAACTTAAATAGTACTCCACTAAAAATGATTTCATTTGAGCAAAATGGAAACTTTAATTTTTGTGTTTATTCTACTATATATAATATATGTTGGATGTTGCCCTTCCGTAGAAGCGTTTATGCAGGAATCATGAATTTGGAGGATAACATTTTGGAACAAGAAATATGTTAGACAAGTATATGCTTTGGCATAATCTAAAAGAAGGAACAAGAGACAAAACTTTTATTTCTATACAGCCAATCAAGTATATATTTCTATAAAATAAAGAATATGATTTGGCCATTAGACACCAAATACCACAAAAGCATGGAACATACTTATGTCAAGGACCTTTTATTTTTTAACCATTTTCCAAATGTAGAAATTTCATGCCAGAAGAGGAAGGTAATGGAAAGAAGCCAAACACTCCCTAGTAAATAGAGTATAACTAAACTGCTCTTTTTTGCAAAATTAGTATCTTGTTGAGAAACAATTTTTACTACTTTTATGCTAAATTTATACAGTAAAGTAATTATTATCACGCAACTTTGTAAAAATTATCTTCAAAATTTGAAGTTTCTAATATACCAAATCAGTACTTTAAAAAAAATCTCCATTCTTGAACATTTCTGACAAAAATGAAACGTCTAATTCAACCACGTTCCAGAAAGCAGGTTAGCACAAGCTTCATCCAAGTATACATCTCCATCATAATTTTTTATGAACAATTTTACCTGATGAATATATTGATGGGAGGTAATACAAATAAAGATAAGGAAAAATACCTTAATATCCCCTTAAACTTGACACGGATTATTAGTTACAACTTTAAACTATTTATGGTCTTAATTACCCCTCTCAATTTGGCCTTTTGAGAGCCATTACCCCATGGACGCTAATGTGGCAAAGAGTGTGGGTGCACTCCCCTGCCACGTGTATTTTTTTGTATATGTGGCATTTTTTTAAAAATAAAACATATTTTTATCTTTTTAAGTATGTTACTTTTTAGGATAATTTTTTTCGAATACAGGTTATAATAAAACTTGGATAGAACTACACTATTTAGGCTAAATATTTTATTTGGGTAAAAATAATAAAGTTTTAGTTAATCTTTTTTTGAATTTGATCTGAAAATAAAGATTTATACAATTGAAATAAATAGTATAAATCTTTATTTTCATGTCAAATTCAAAATAGGATTAACTAAAACTTTATTATTTTGAGCCAAATAAAATTATTTAGCCTAAATAATATAGTTCTATCCAAGTTTTATAATAAATTGTATTCGAGAAAAATTATCCAAAAAAGTAACGTACTTAAAAAGGTAAAAATATATTTTATTTTAAAAAAATTGCCACATATACAGAAAAATCCGTGTGGCAGGCGAGTGCACCCACACACTTTGCCACATCAGCGTCCCGGGGGTAATGACTCTCAAAAGGCCAAGTTAAGGGGGGTAATTAAGACCACGAATAGTTTAAGGCCGTAACTAATAATCAGTGTCAAGTTTAGAGAGATGTTAAGGTATTTTGCCTAAAGATAATGGAGTATAACTATCATTTTTATTATAGTTTCGGGCTTTATTCACCTAGTTATTACTTTTCATCTATTTTCTGGTATGTTATTATTATTTTTATAATTTTTGTTGTTGGTACTGATATATTGTCTATTTCCGTTTTCTTGAATCGATGATTTATTAGAAACAACCTCTCTACTCACTTCGAGTAAAGAAAATTAGAGAAGGTATGCGTAAACACTATTCTCCCCAGACCTGACATTTTTCATTTGGTTGTTGTTTGGGTATACCACCCTCTGCAAGCTGCATAGGGAAAAGGATCTTATTTATTTTTACTCAGTCTTATTAAGTTGACAAAAGAGGCAATACAAATTTCCTGCACCTCCATGATGCTATTCCTAGGCCAGCTCAGTCCATGTTTTCTAAATCCTCATTAGTCATAAATTTCAAAGAAACCTTCCATGGCACATGCAACTGTTTCATCACCTTACAATATTTCTTTCTTGACCCTACCAGAAAAACCAATTTTTCCACTATATAAATATTTCCTCATTTCAGTTTCACTTCACCTCTCCAACAATTTCTGATTTTCTCTCACTTTTTCCCACACCCTTTAGAGAAACCATGAATAGTCTTTTGAGTAAACAACATGCTTACTCAAAGATGGAACTGGAGGACCCTGAGGAGATTCAACATAGAAGAGCACAGTTCTTGATTTACAAGTCATTAAAGAAAGCAGATTCACAGAGAAAGCAGCAGCCATGGCTAAAAGTGAAAGTGTGTAAGTTGAAGATCAAGATTGGGAGGAGATTAAAGAGATTTAGAAAGAGCATATTGTTGACATTCTCTGTTGCTAGAGGTGGTGTTTATAAGCAATTTATGTCCCAATTGAAATCTTGGAAACGTTTGCTTAAGGGTAGAGATGCTATGGTTAGTACTCTTCCACCAATATTCACTACTTGAAGTTCCATTCTGATTTCACGACAACAACAACAACAACAAATACACCTCAATCTGAAACAAATTGAGGTCGACTATATGAATTCAAATGTCTACATTGCTCCATTCATTACAAAAAGAAACAAAAAGAGAGAGTTTTTTTTATTTTTATTTCTTAGCTATATAATTTTGGTTTATGTTTGTTCACAAGTGAATGGTGAGACATGATTATACATATATACAAATACTGGGTTTCACCCTTTGTGAAAATATAGATTTTCAATACAGTCAATTTCCTGATTGTTCTATCGGAAATCTAATTCCATTAATCTGTTCTGTTGATTTATGTTTGAATTGAAGTTTAATATGTCAAACTAGTTCTTCTTCTCGCCCACACCCTCCTCTTTTTTATGGGGAAAGCCGATGAATTGCCATAATTCAGAGTAGTACATACCAAGAAAAGAAACAGCAGCAAATGAAACAGCAGTGGACAATTTCTTTTTCTTACCCCACAAATGGGTTGCCCAATCAATTTTTGGTGCCTTCGAATCTGATATCTTTAATTAGGTCAATAAATTCTGGGGCATGTTGAGTTTTTGACTATGTTGGTAAGAAAAAAATATATTAGTAGTAGTAAGGCCGCGTACAACAGACTTTTTTCAGTTCGATTTTTTTCGAATTCCGCATATAACGGGGCCTTTAACATATAAGTTGTTGTTGGTGCCTTAGTTTGTTAAATTGTACCATAAGCTTTTGCCTCGGATTTTCTTTTCCAGTTTGTTGTACATGGGATAGGAAAATGGGCCATTGATTGGTTCCTTTTGCTTTTATTTATTTCAGGGTGGGAAGTCCGGTTACGTTGGTACAGGAGAAGGTAAAGAAAGGAGTGAAGTGAGAATCAAATTTTATCTCTGTGGGATATTAGTTTACCAATGAACTACCAACTCAATTCTTACTTCTTAGCTAGACTAACATTGGAATTATTTGGTTAAATTAATTTGTATTAATAGTGTAATATTTAATATCGTTAGATTTGCCATCTATTGATAAAAATCCTCACTCAAGTTAATCTGCACCTGGTACTGGTATATTATCAGCTTATGAAAAGAATATGGTGAAAATATCTAGCTATTTCGTGCCGTGACAGTAAGGTTTGGGCAGTTGGTCGATCTATTGACTATTCATTCTAGTATAGTACTAGTATAACTAAAAGAGAAACAAGAACATGGCTTGCATGATTAATTCCAACTTGTGAATACACATGTACCTATGTTGGCTTTCCCTATTCTCCATAGCTGTTTTCCCCATTGTTTTTTTTTCTCAAACCAAAATCTTGGACCTAAAATTAAAGAAAAGAAAACGAAAAAGCTTTCCCAAATTAGTGCGGTCAACTAATTAACTTTTTCTGTTAAATATACTCATTGTCCCCAATTTTGGGAGTATACGAGTATTTGAGTTCTCATACGATCTTGTTAAAGACGATGAAAGAAAAATTAGACAAATAAAAAATAGCCAGATTTACTAGTGGTCATTCCAAAATAGTCACATATCACGACCCCAAATCCTATTCAGCTGTGATGACGCCTATCGTGGAACTAGACTAGCATATCACATAATTGCCCAATTACTTTGGCAAATTATCCCAAATTCATCAAATAACGTTTCATAGCAAGTATATAATACTCAAATTCTTTAAACATCATAAATAATCTAATAGACTATAACCCTTCTCCCAGAACTGGAGTCAACGGATCACGAGCATCGAAGAGTAATACTACACTGCTAATGTCATAATACAATGTCTCAGAACAAATCCTAAATACTCAACGAAGGAAGGGAAATAGAGATGTTGCGGACGCTGGACAACTACCTCAAAATTCCGAATGCTAACGTCGAACGGACTCGGATGACTACTGCTCAGAACCAATACCTGGATCTGCACACAGAGGTGTAGGGAGTAATGATGATTACGCCAACTCAGTAGTAATGAAAATAAATCAAGTCTGAAGATAAGAAACACACAGTAACAAAACACCAATTCACAAATAGTAAAATACTGAGTCTTAATAAAGTATACATTTGGTACATATGTTTGAAAACCAATTCCCGTAAAAATCCTTTGAACACTCTCAACATGCCACTCGGACCACAAATAAACGGGGTTCTCGATCCAAAATAGTATTTTATTTCATGAATGATAATATCAGAAATACTGAGTGTCAAAACAGTTCAACAAGAATGACTGAGTATAAATCATGGTTACTACGTGACGAATATCATAAAATAGCCCCAGGGGGTTAAAACATATCGGCACTAAGCCCCAAACATGTCTTACAACCCAAATATATCGAAAACATAGTAATACTATTTAACATATGATTTGAAAGCAGTTTCGCAACTCAATAGTTGCCTCAGAAGGAACCAATGCCCAATTTCCCAATTTGTGCACGCCACACACTCGTCATTCAGTGTGTACGTCACTCAAAAATAGTAAAAGGATGCTAAGTCCGGGGTTTCATACCCTCAGGACAGGATTTAAAGACATTACTTACCTCAAACTAGCCCGAAAAGCTACTCCGCAATACTCTTGCCCCTCGAATCGTCTCCCGAATGCTCCAAATCTATCAAAATTAGATTTATCACATCAAAATACGCTAGGGAGATGAAACCCAATCGAAAAATATCAACTTTATGTAAAATTTCTGAAATTGGCCAAAACCCGAACCCTTGGACCACATCTCAGAACTCAATAAACCTTACACCAAAATGATCCTCATCCTCTCACGAGTCTATACATATAAAGAACGTTGAAATCGGAGTCCAAATGACCCCTCAAATCACCTTTAGAAGGTCTCTTAAACGCAAGCCCTAATTGTCCCTTTTTGCACTGATTCTCCCCAATTTAACACCACCAATTAGGTCCTTAATCACATATAATCGAGTTATAAAGTCCAAAAACCTTACCTCAATGAAGAACTATCGTTTCCCTCTTTAAAATCTCTCCAAAAGCTTCAACCCCGTTCAAAAATGGTGGAAAAGTAAAAAGGGTTCGCGGACTGGCCTTTTATATACTGTCCAGGCATTCCTTCATCGCGATCGCGGAGAACAATTCCACAACCTCAATTATTTTCCTTACGCGATCGCGAATATCTCCATGCGATCGCGATTCATTATGACTTAAACCCACGCGGTCGCGAACCTACCCACGCGATCGCATATCACAACTGGCCACCCCCTTCACACGCCTCTCTATCTCTACACGTCGCATGAACTCCCACGCGATCGCACTGCTTAAGCCGCCCAACCTCTGCGATCGCGAACACACTTATGCGATCACAGAGAGTAAAATCCTGCTTCCCTCAACTTGAACTACGCGATCGCGGTTCTTCTCACACGATCGTAGAGAAGGATTTCCTGCTGCACAAAAACCAAAAAACCAACAATTCTCTAAGGTCCGAAAATGCCCGTTTGATCATCCGAAACACACCTGAGGCCCTCGGGACCTCAACCAAACCTACCAACATATCCCATATCATCATTCAAACTTAGTCGAGCCTTCGAAACACCAAAAACAATGCAAAAACACCAAAATCACATCAATTTCTAGCCTATGAACTTTGAAATTGCTAAATTTCACCAACGATGTCGAAACCAACCAAAACACATCCGATTGACCTGAAACTTTGCACACATATCCAAAATGCCATTATGAACCTACTCCAACTGTCGGAATTCCATTCTGACCCCAATAGCCTATTTTTCATTGCCGACCAAAAATTGCCAAAAACTAACTTTCGCCAATTCAAGCCTAATTCTACACCGGACATCACAAAAATATTCCGAAAATACTCCTAAGTCCCAAATCACTTAAAGAAGCTATCTTAGCCATAAAATCTGCATTCCGATATTGTTTACCAATAAGTCAACTCACAGTTGACTTTTTCGACTATAAAGCTACTTTTAGAGACTAAGTGTCTCAATTCTCACCACAACCATTCTGAACCCGAGCCAACCGAATCTAACACATCATAAACAATATAACCAATGCACGACAAGGCAAAATAGTAATAATAATGTAGATTCTACGGAACGACCGACCTGGTCGTTACATTCTCCCCCTCTTAAACAAACATTCGTCCTCGAACGAGTCTAGAAACATACCTGGAGTCTCAAACAAGTGAGGATATCTTCTCTGCGTCTCCCGCTCGGTCTCCCAAGTAGCCTCCTCCTCTTGTTGACCTCTCCACTGTACCTTCACTGAAGCTATATCCTTAGACCTCAACTTTCTGACCTGGCGATCCAAAATGGCCACTGGATCTATATCATATGACATATCACCCTCGAGCTGAATTGTGCTGAAGTCTAAGACATGAGACGGGTCACCAATATACTTCCGGAGCATCGACACATGGAATACCAGATGAACACTCGATAAGCTGGGTGGCAAGGCAAGTCTATAAGCCACCTCTCCAACCTTCTGAAGTACCTCAAAAGGCCCGATAAACCGTGGACTCAGCTTTCTCCTCTTTCCGAATCTCATAACACCCTTCATGGGTGACACCTTCAGCAGTACCTTCTCTCCCACCATGAAAGACACATCCCGGACCTTCCGATCCGCATAACTCTTCTTCCTAGACTGCGTCGTGCGAAGTCGCTCCTGGATTGACTTCACCTTCTCCAACGCATCCTGAACCAAGTCTGTGCCCAATAGCCTAGCCTCACCCAGCTTGAACCAACCAACCGGAGATCTACACCTCCTACCATATAAAGCCTCATACGGGGCCATCTGAATACTATACTGATAGCTATTATTATATGCAAACTCCGCGAGTGGCAGAAACTGGTCCCATGAACCCCCAAAGTCAATCACGCAGGCACGCAACATGTCCTCCAAATCTGAATAGTCCGCTCCGACTGCCCGTCGGTCTGAGGATGAAATGCAGTGCTCAACTCTACCTGAGTACCTATACCTCTCTGCACGGCTCTCCAAAACTGAGATGTGAATTGAGTACCTCTGTTAGAAATGATAGAAACTAGAACCCCATGCAACCGGAAAATCTCCCTAATGTAGATCTCAGCTAACCACTCCGAAGTATAAGTAGTACTAACAGGAATGAAGTGCGCGGACTTCGTCAGCCGATCCACAATGACCCAAATAGCATCAAGTCTCCTCGAAGTCCGTGGGAGCCCAACTAAAAAGTCCATGGTGATCCTCTCCCACTTCCACTCCGGAATATCTAACCTCTGAAGTAATCCACCTAGTCTCTAGTGCTTATACTTGACCTGCTGGCAGTTGAGACACATGGCTACATACTCAACAATATCCCTCTTCATCCGCCTCCACCAATACTGTTGTCTCAGATCCTGGTACATCTTCGCTGCACCCGGATGGATGGAATACCGCGAGCTGTGGGCCTCTGCTAATATCAACCCTCGAAGCCTATCCACATTGGGCACGCAAATAAGGCCCTGCATCCTCATAACCCCGTCATCACCAATGGTCACATCCCTGGCATCACCTCGATGGACCGTGTCCTGGAGAACTAACAAGTGTCGGTCATCATATTGGCGCGCTCTAATCTGATCATAAAGAGAAGACCGGGAAGCCATGCTAGCTAATACCCGCGGAGGCTCTGACAAATCCAATCTCACCAACTGGCCCGCTAAAGCCTGAACATCAAGTGCTAAGGGTCGCTCTGCTGTTGAAAGGTAGGCTAGACTCCCCAAACTCTCGGCTCTACGACTCAGGGCATCGGCCACTACATTGGCCTTCCCCGGATGATACAAAATAATGAGGTCATAATCCTTGAGAAGCTCTAACCACCTCCTCTGACGCAAATTCAAGTCCTTCTACTTTAGCAGATACTTCAGACTACGATGATCGATGAAAATCTCACACTGCACCCCATACAAATAATGGCGCCAAATCTTCAAGGCATGAACAATGGCAGCTAACTCAAGATCGTGCACTGGATAATTCTTCTCATGCACCTTCAACTGTCTAGACGCGTAGTCAATCACCTACCTTCCTGCATCAGTACTGATCCCAATCCAACTCTAGAAGCATCACGGTAGACTGTATAAGAACCCGAACCAGTAGGCAAAAACAATACCGGAGTTGTGGTCAATGCTGACTTGAGCTTCTAAAAGCTCTCCTCACACTCATCAGACCATCTAAATGGAGCACCCTTCTAGGTCAATCTGGTCAAGGGTGAAGCAATAGAAGAGAACCCATCCACAAAGCGACGGTAATATCCCGCCAATCCAAGGAAGCTCCTAATCTCTGTAGCGGAGGACGGTCTGGGCCAACTCTATACCGCCTCAATCTTCTTCGGATCAACCTGAATACCCTCACTGGACACCACGTGCCAAAAGAAAGCTACTGAACCAAGACAAAACTCACACTTGGAGAACTTCGCGTAAAGCTTCTCCTCTCTCAATCTCTGCAACACAACTCTCAAATGCTGAGCATGCTCCTCCTAGCTACGAGAATATACCAGGATGTCATCAATGAACACAATGACGAAAGAATCAAGGTAAGGCTGGGACACGTTGTTCATCAAATGCATGAATGCGACTGGGGCATTGGTCAGCCCAAAGGACATAACCAGAAACTCATAATGACCATATCTGGTCCTGAAAGCAGTTTTCGAAATGTCAGAATTTCGAATGTTCAACTGATGATACCCGGATCTCAAATCAATCTTAGAGAACACTCTGGCTCCCTGGAGATGGTCAAACAAGTCATCAATACGGGGAAAAAGATACTGGTTCTTCACTGTAACCTTGTTCAGCTGCCAATAATCGATACAAATGCGCATGGAACTATCCTTTTTCTTCACAAACAACACTGGTGCACCCCAAGGTGACACACTAGGTCGAATGAACCCCTTATCTAGGAGTTCCTGAAGCTACCCCTTCAATTCCTTCAACTCTGTAGGTTCCATACGACAAGGTGGAGTAGAGATAGGTTGGGTGCTTGGCACCAAGTCAATACCAAAATCAATATCCCTGTCAGGTGGCATGCCTGGCAGGTCTGCAGGGAATACGACCAAAAAATCACGGACCACAGGGACAGAATCAACACAATGAGTCTCACCACTAACATCCCTCGGAAAAGCCAGATAAGATTCACATCCCTTATCAACCATACATTGAGCCTCCAATTAATAAATCACTCTGTTAGGCACATACTCAATAGACCCTCTCCACTCAACTCTCGGAACACCAGGCATATCCAGGGTCACAGTCTTAGCGTGACAATCAAGAATAGAATGACACGGAGATAGCCAATACATGCCTAGTATCACATCAAACTCAACCATGTTGAGTAACAATAGGTCTACTCGGATCTCCAAACCCCCAATAGATATCACACACGACCGATACACACGCTCTACAATAATAGTATTGCCCACCGGAGTCGACACATGAACAGACGTAACTAAAGACTCACAGGTCATATCCAGAGAGTGAGCAAAATATGACGAAACATAAGAGTATGTGGAACCAGGGTCAAATAAAGCCAAAGCATCACCATGACAAACTGAGATAATACTTGTAATCACTGCATCGGAAGCCATAGCATTAGGCCTAGCCGGAAGTGCATAGATACGTGGCTGACCTCCACCTGCTCGACCTCCCCCTCTAGGGCGGCCTCTAACTGACTGACCACAACCCATAGGTTCCTGGGTGGGTAGTGAAGTGACTGGGGCTGATGTCGAGGGCTGACCCCTCTGCTGAGACGAGCTACTAGAACGACGAGGACACTGCCTCCATACATGTCCAAACTCTCCACACTCGAAGCAACTACCTGGAGCTGGAGATGGGGACTGAAGGGAACCCCTGCCACCAGGATAGCTACCGGATGAACCATGCATAGAAGAACCCTGGAATGATGATGCTCTGGAGGAACTCTGAGCTGGAAGGGCACTAAAGGATGAACGACCCGGATAAGAGCTGCGGGGACCCTGCCCCGAAGATGCGCCACTGTAAGATGGGCGAACTGGCTGAGGAAGTCTAAATGGACGACCTCTACTGTGCTGAAACAACCCTCTGGAAGGGGTTCCACTGAAGCTACCTGATCCCCGAGGCCTTTTGGCCTCCCTCTCCTCACACTTCTTCCTGCTAACCGACTCAATATCCCGAGCAATGTCAACTACCTGCTCGAAGGTAGCACCTGACACTCTCTCCCTGGTCATCAAAATACAGAGTTGATAAGTGAGATCATCCACGAACCTACTAATCCTTTCCCTATCAGTAGGGACTAACTCAGCAGCATGACGAGCCAACTCTGAATAACTCATCTCATACTGCGTCACTGATAACTCTCCCTGACGTAGCTGCTCAAACTACCTCCGTTGCTCCTCCCTGTGAGACTGAGGAACATACTTCTCCAAAAAGATGGTGGAGAATTGCTGCCAGGTGAGGGGTGCTGAACCAACAGGCCTACGCCTCTCAAATGCCTCCCACCAAGTGAAAGCAGCACTAGAAAACTGAAATGTAGGAAATGAGACACCATTGGACTCCTGAATCCCAGCAGTGCGAAGTATCCTCTGACACCTATCTAGAAAACCCTGGGCATCCTCGCCCTTTGCGCCACTGAAAGTCGGAGGCTGAAGTCTACTAAACCTCTCCAGCCTGCGCTGCTCATTCTCGAGCATGGATGGAACCACATAATCCTGGACTGGGGATTTCGGCTGGGCTGGGACTGCCCCCGGTGTCTACAGGCCCTGTACAACCTGCTCAGGTGTCCGGGCAACTGGAGTTTGTGTGCCTCCCCCGGCCTGAGATGTAGCGACAGTAGTAGATACAACAATTGTCTGAGCTAAGCTAGTACACACTGTCAGAATCTGAGCCAGGATCTCCTGAAGACCCGGAATCACAATGGGCATTATCGGTGCTTGAGCCTGTCCCGCTGGAGCAACCGCGGCGGGAACCTGATCCTGAATAGTAGGGGGATCCACTGGTACTGTCCTGGATGCTGCACGGGCTGGCCCCCTCACTCTACCACGGCCTCGACCTCTGGTGGGTCCAGCTGGTGTCTGGTCACCCTGATCCGTAGCGCGTGTCCTGACCATATGTGAGAGAATGAAACAACATGAGTTTAGATTTCCAAAATCAATAGAATGGCACGACATAGTTCAAAAAAATGAGATTTTTCCTAAGAGTTATGTAGCCTCTCGAATATAAGTACAAACGTCTCTGTACCGATCCGCAAGACTCTACTAAACATGTTCATGACCGTTGAGTCCTATGTAGCCTAGAACTCTGATACCAACTTGTCACGACCCCAAATCCTATTCAGCGGTGATGGATCCTATCGTGGAAATAGGCTAGCCATTATCACATAATTACCTAATTACTCTGGCAAATTATCCCAAATTCATCAAATAACATTTCATAGCAAGTATATAATACTCAAATTCTTTAAACAACATAAATAATCTAACAGACTATAACCTTTCTCCCAGAACTGGAGTCAAAGGATCACGAGCATCTAAGAGTAATACAACACTGCTAATGGCATAATACAATGTTTCAGAACAAATACTAAATACTCAATGAAGGAAGGGAAATAGAGATGTTGCGGACGCTGGACAGCTACCTCAAAATCCCGACTACTACTCAGAACCAGTACCTGTATCTGCACACATAGGTGCAGGGAGTAATGATGAGTACGCCAACTTAGTAGTAATGAAAATAAATCAAGTCTGAAGATAAGAAACACATAGTAACAAAACACCAATTCACAAATAGTAAAATATTGAGTCTTAATAAAGTATACATTTGGTACATATGTTTGAAAACCAATTCCCGTAAAAATCCTTTGAACACGTACGTTTCCCAATTGTTTCTCAGTAAAATTCCCAAAGAAATCAATATGAAAGATGAAATGAATCATAATCAGATCTCAGCAAAAAAATCATTACAAACCGCCCTCGGGCCAAATCATCACTCATAATCAGTCACTTAGCACCTCACCATCACTCAGTACCAGTCACTCAGCACCTCACAGTCACTCGTCACTTGGCACTCGCACTCAGTAGGTACCTGTATTACTGGGGGTGTACAGACTCTGGAGGGGCTCCTACAGCCCAGGCGCTATAAACAACCAAGTCATGGCAATCATCACTCAGGCATTCAGCCTCTCTCATATCATAAAGATCCTCACAATATTGTCCCTCGGCCTCACTCAGTCAGACACTCTGAACATGCCACTCGAATCATAAATAAATGGGGTTCTCGACCCAAAATAATATTTTATTTCATGAATGATCATATCAGCAATACAGAGTGTCAAAACAGTTCAACAAGAATGACTGTGTATAAATCATGGTTACTACATGAGGAATATCAGAAAATAGCCCCCAAGGGGTCAAAACAGATCGCCACTAGGCCCCAAATATGGCTTACAGCCCAAATATATCGAAAATATAGTAATACTATTTAACATATGATTTGAAAGCAGTTTCGCAACTCAATAGTTGCCTCAGAAGGAACCAATGTCCGATTTCCCAATTCGTGCACGCCACACTCGGCATTCCGTGTATACGTCACTCAAAAATAGTGAAAGGATGCTAAGTCCAGGATTTCATACTCTCAGGACAGGATTTAAAGACATTACTTACCTCAAACTAGCCCGAAAAGCTACTCTGCAATACTCTTGCCCCTCGAATCGGCTCCCGAATGCTCCAAATCTATCAAAATCAGATTTATTACATCAAAATACGCTAGGAAGATGAAATCCAATCGAAAAATATCAACTTTATGTAAAATTTCTGAAATTAACCAAAATCTGAGCCCCGGGCCCACGTCTCGAAACTCGATAAACCTTACACTAAAATGATCCTCATCCTCTCACGAGTCTATACATATAAAGAACGTTGAAATTGGAGTCCAAATGACCCGTCAAATCACCCTTAGAAGGTCTCTTAAACTCAAGCCCTAATTGTCCCTTTTTACACTGATTTCCCCCAATTTAACACCACTAATTAGGTCCTTAATCACATATAATCGAGTTATAAAATCCAAAAACCTTACCTCAATGAAGAACTATTGTTTCACTCTTCAAAATCTCTCCAAAAGCTTCAACCCCGTTCAAAAATGGTGAAAAAGTGAAAAGGGTTCGCGGACTGGCCTTTTATATACTGTCCAGGCATTCCTTCATCGCGATCGCGGACATCAAGTCGCGATCGCGGAGAACAATTCCACAACCTCAATTATTTACCTTACGCGATCGTGAATATCTCCATGCGATCGCGATTCATTATGACTTAATCCCACGCGATCGCGAACCTACCCACGCGATCGCATAGCACAACTGGCCACCCCCTTCATGCGCCTCTTTATCTCTACACGATCGCATGAACTCCCACGCGATCGCACTGCTTAAGTCGCCCAACCTCTGCGATCGCGAACACACTTATACGATCGCAGAGAGTAATCATACTCCCCTCAACTTGAACTACGCGATCTTCTTCTCACACAATCGCAGAGAAGGATTTCTTACTGCACAAAAACTAGAAAACCACCAATTCTCTAAGGCTTTGATCATCTGAAACACACCCGAGGTCCTCGGTACCTCAACCAAACCTACCAACATATCCCATATCATCATTCAAACTTAGTAGAGCCTTCGAAACACCAAAAACAACGCAAAAACATCAAAATCACATCAATTTCAAGCCTATGAACATTGAAATTTCTAAATTCCACCAACGATGCCGAAACGAGCCAAAACACATCCGATTGACCTGAAAATTTGCACACATATCCAAAATGCCATTATGAACCTTCTCCAACTATCGTAATTTCATTCCGACCCCGATAGCCTATTTTCCACTGCCAACCAAAAATCGCCAAAAACTAACTTTCGCCAATTCAAGCCTAATTCTACACCGGACATCACAAAAATATTCCGAACACACTCCTAAGTCCCAAATCACCTAACGAAGCTATCCGAGCCATAAAATCCCCATTCTGAGGTCGTTTACCAATAAGTCAACTCCCAGTTGACTTATCAACCTATAAAGCTACTTTTAGAGACTAAGTGTCTCAATTCTCACTGCAACCATTCCGAACGCGAGCCAACCAAATCTAACACAACATAAATAGGATAACCAATGCACGATAAGGCAAAATAGTAATAATAATGTAGATTCTACAGAACGACCGGCCGGGTCGTTACACTACAGTTTCTAAAGTAATCTAAGCTAGCGTTTGGCCATAGATTCCCAAATTTGTTTTGACAAATCTGATTTGGGTGAAGTTTGGTTTGAAGATGAAAATGTGTTTGGACATACGTTTTCAAAACATATTTTCCAACTTTATTTTGGAAAAACATGTATAAAATTCCCAAGTTTTGGGATTTTGGCCTAAAATCAGCAATTGGAGTGATTTTGAGATTTGAAGTTTAGGATTGGGGATTTTGCCAAAATGTGGACAAAATTTATGTCCAAACATGAGTTTGCCAAATAAATCCCAAATTTATTTTGGCAAAACTCATGGCCAAGCTCCTCCTAAAGATAATTTTGAACGAAAACATTGTTCAAAATCCGGAAAATACTCCAGCATAATATACTGAAGTTCCAGCATAATATACCGGTCCAGCATAATATGCTGGAAGTTCATACAGGTGCTCCAATCTCCAGTATATTATGCTGGAACACCATGTGTTAGAGTTCCAACATAATATGCTGGAAGTTCATACACAGGTGCACCGCTCTGCAGTTTATTATGCTGGAACTTTCCATGTTGCAACACAATAGTGGTTATTTTTTTATGACTTTTCAAATGCTGGCTAGTTTTGAATGACCAGTCCGTAAATTAGCTAGCCCGTGCTATTTTTACATGAAAAATTAGAGTGAAATTACTTGACAATCGGTTAACATAATCCTAGCACATCATCTAAATATGACGTAACACGTTTGTACCCCCCCCCCCCCCCCCCCCCCCCCCCCAAAAAAAAACGAAAAAGAAAATACAACATGCTAAGCAGGGGTGTACATAGGTCGGGTTGGTTCGTATGTTTCAATTATCAAATCAAATCAATGGTGTCGGGCTTTTAAATTTATAACCAAACCAAACCAACAAAGTCAGGTTTTTCTATCTCGATTTTTCACAGTTTTTTCGGGTTTTCGGATTTTTCCCGATAAAGTCTTTATAGCATAAAGTATGTATCTTGTGCTCCAAATATTTTTTATGTCCTAATAAAATACAACTATATAATGTGTCTCCAAGAAACTAACACAATAATAAAATTAACATAAGCTAGAAGAAGGAGAAGGAGGAGGAGGAGGAGAAGAGAGGAGTTGCCTAAACGTGTTAAAACTGTTTAAAACATGGGATTTTGCTTGATCGTCCAGCTCCCCAAAAACAAAAAATATTATTAGATGTGGAACTCACTGCCAGCACACATTAAAAGATAAAATCAAAATTTCAGATTCTAGTCAATTGAAATATTTTTCAAATAATTAGCTTGTATAAAATTAGTTTTTGGATCTTCTTCTTTTGCTTACATTTTTTACTTTCTTTTTAAACTTTGATTTTAACAGCGGGCGAATTTGAGACCCTCCGCAATCGATGTTGCTGCCATTTTACTGGCATTTGTGCCTACCTTAAGCACACTTGAATCCAGAAAATTGTGTTTACCTGATTTCTTACCAATTCTAAGAATAAATGCTAATTTAATTTGCTCGATCGTCCAACTCCCAAAAACAAAAGAGATTATTAGATGATGGAGTGAGGAGGAAAAAAACTTCAATTATTGAATTGTTTTTGTTACTTCTTAATAAGACCACCCGAATTGCAGTAATCTATGTGTATATGCATATAATTGATTACCATATATTAAGGCAGAAGAAAAATAAGGAAAGAGAAGAGGAGGGGGGGAAAAGGAAGATGGTGGAACTAAATCCCTTGATTGAAGGCACTAATAATGAATTGGGAGCCTTTTTAAGGTGGAATGTATATATTTTGTAGATAAAACATGTTTAGGTCGGTAATTAACTAAACGTGGATATTTTTGGTAATAAAATTTCAAATAGTGTATAGGAACGAAAAAATCCCTATAAAATTTATTTACCATTCAAGAATGTTAAGGCTAAACTTGAAATAATACGTTAAAACATAATACTGTGAAAAACTTTAAGATATATAAATTATATTATAATAAATATTTATATGTATAAAAGTTTTTAAAACTATATAAATGTACTATTGGGTTGGTTTGGTTTTGGTTTGACTTTTTTAGTGAAAATCAAACCAAATCAATAATGGTCGATTTTATTTTACGATACCAAACCAAATCAAACTAAATAACATCGAAATTATTTTTCGATTTGAGTCGAATTATCGATTTTCTCTGTACACACCAAATGCTGAGCATGTATGGCAAGACTCTAATTGCAGGACAACAGAATCACAAGCATTAGCAAACGCCTAGCATGTTTGTCCACACAACGTACAATATATGGAGTTGGTGAAGACGTGTAGCAACTGTTCTGCTCAAATTTTGAAAATACTATAGTCCTTATCTTTTCGTCTTTCTGAGTACTAGCCAATTGTGCACCTATTTTATCGAATACCTTTATCACGACCCAATGCTCCCTTCGACTGGGTCTTGTGACGGCACCTAGTCTAGACGACTAGGTAAGCATATTCCTTAAGCGAAATTTAGATAAAACAGGTAAAATAACAGTAAGTGAAATAAATCATAATAAAGTCGACGCCGCTCGGCATTAACAGTTACTTTACCCAGAACTTGGAATATCACCATACATCACAAGCTACTCTACTGCTCAATATGTACAACTGGAAAAGAAAGACTGTATAGTTCCATCTACAAGTACTACAACTTCAAGATAGGAAGGGGACTCGGAGATC
>MDKH01033368.1:0-31407 GCA_005239495.1 Nicotiana undulata | reverse complement strand
CAGCCTTCTTAAGCCGAAAGAAAGCCGGGCAAGAATCTCATGGTAGTACGAAGGGGGAGCAGAATCGTATCTGGGAGTGGTTCTTCGGATCGATCACAGATTCTCGGCCCCGTCCTTTGGCTTCCACTCCAGTTGACCTCTCTTGTTTCCATCCCACCGTGGGATTGAATATCTGAATCCGTGGACAGTCAGTAAGTGTTAAATCTGACAAAATTAATAACAGTTGAATAAAAAAAGGTAGTAAAACCATTACAGAATACAGCCAAAAATCCAGGCCCGGTAGCTTCTAGAATGGAAGCTTCTCCTTTACTTTTTTAGAGCGTATCGCTATTTTGAAATAAAAAAAAGGGTAAGGATGACACACGTTCCATTGAGAATGTTTACTTGATAGATGGCCTGAAATATAGCCTGATCAATGTGTCACAATTGTGTGACAGAGGTAACCTGGTTGCATTCACTTCTATAAAATGCTTTGTAATTAATCTTATCACTGACAAGATTGTTCTGCAGGGAAAAATAGTGAATAATATCTATATCATAGATATGTCTACTCTGTCAGAAAATAAATTAACATGTTTAAGTGTGCTGGACAATGATCCCCTCCTATGGCACCAAAGACTTGGCCATGCTAGTCTAAATCAACTCAACAAATGAGTCTCCAAGGACTTAGTGATAGGACTCCCTAACATTAAGTTCAAGGAAGATAATGTTTGTGAGGCTTGTGCAAGGGGGAAGCAGGTAAGATCATCTTTCAAAAGCAAGAAAATGGTAAATACCACCAGGACGATGGAACTAGTTCGTATGGACCTATGTGGTCATATGAGAACATTAAACAGAGGTGGTAAGAGATATGTAATGGTGCTTGTTGATGACTATTCTAGATTTACCTGGACATTGTTTCTAACATCTAAAGATGAAGCATTTGACATGTTCACTTCTTTTGTTAGAAAAATACAGAAACATTAAGAAATTAACTTGCATCAATTAGATCTGATCATGACACTGAATTTGAAAATGCCAAATTTGCTGAATTTTGTGATGAGCATGGCATAGATCATAACTTTTCTACCCCTAGAACTCGACAATAAAATGGAGTGGTTGAAAGAAAGAATAGGACACTTGAAGATATGGCCAGGACAATGCTTCTTTCTAGTAAACTACCACACAGCTTCTGGGCAGAATCTATAAACAGTGCATGCTATATCATAAATATGTGCATGACTAGACCACTTGTAGAGAAAACTCCCTATGAGTTACTTAAAGGGATAAAGCCCATTATATCCCATATTAGGGCTTTTGGTTGTAAGTGCTTTGTGCACAACAATGGCAAGGACTCCCTAGGTAAGTTTGATCCCAGAAATGATGAGGGAGTATTCTTGGGATATTCTTCACATATTAAGGCTTATAATGTGTATAACAAAAGAACTATGTGTGTTGAAGAAGTTTGCATGTTGTTTTCAATGAAACTAACATTCTCTCTGAGAAACAGGAACAAGAAGATGAAGAAATTGGGCTGGTTAGAAACTCGGACCAAATTGGAGCAACACTGGAGGAAGGAATGAGTGATGGAACAGGTTCATCCATCCCAGGCAACATGCGAGGGGGAACTGAACAACAGACTAATTTCCAAACCTCATTGGAACCTGTCCCTGATCATGTTCCTCAGCAACAAAGCACTGTATGATCTTCAAGCAAAAAACCAGTTGATTGTAAAACCATACAGATATCAAAGTTCTCACCCCATTGAGAACATTATAACTGATCCAACATCTGGAATCAGAACCAGATCCGTTTGATGCTTTTCTATCCTTGATTGGACCTAAAAATATTGCTGAAGCTTTGCAGGATGCAGATTGGGTAAATGCAATGCAAGAAGAACTCAACCAATTTGAAAGGAGTCAAGTTTGGAAACTGGTACCTAGACCCTTTGATAGATCAGTTATTGGCACAAAGTGGGTATTCAGAAACAAACTTGATGAGGATGGAACAGTCACAAGAAACAAGGAAAGATTGGTGGTTCAAGGATATAGTCAGGAGGAAGGCATAGACTATGATTAAACCTTTGCTCCAGTGGCAAGGTTAGAAGCAATTAAGCTCCTCATAGCCTTTGCTGCTTACATGAAATTCACCCTTTACCAAATGGATGTCAAGAGTGCCTTCCTGAATGGCTATCTCAAGGAAGAAATGTTTGTAAAGCAACCTCCGGGGTCTGAAAATAAGGAGAACCTTGATCATGTGTACAAACTTGACAAAGCACTGTATGGACTCAAGCAAGCTCCAAGGGAATGGTATGAAAGGCTATCAAAATTCCTGCTTGAACGTGACTACAAGAGAGGTAAAATTGATAGCACTTTATTCTTGAAGGAAAAAGGTAAAGATATCTTGGTAGTGCAGATATATGTAGATGACATAATCTTTGGGGCAACTTTCTGAAAAGCTAAGTAAAGAATTTGATGAACTAATGGGGAGTGAATTTGAAATGAGCATGATGAGTGAGCTTAAATTTTTTTTAGGCTTACAAATTAAACGAATTCAAATGGAACTATGATCCAGCAAAAATATGTGAAAGAATTGCTTACAAGATTTAAAATGGATGACTCAAAGGAAATTGACACTGCTATTGCAACAATCACAAAAGTAGATGTAGATGAACCTGGTTCATCTGTCGATCAAAAGTTGTATAGAGAAATGATTGGTTCATTGTTGTATATTACTGCTAGTAGACATGACATTGTCTTTAGCGTAAGTCTTTGTGTAAGATTTCAAGCTAATCCAAAGGAATCACACTTAACTGCAGTGAAGAGAATCTTGAGATACCTTAAAGGCAACACTAACCTCTGTCTTTGGTATCCTAAAGGTAGTAATTTTGATCTTTTGGGATATGCTGATGCTGACTATGCATGCTTTTTGGTAGATAGAAAGAGAACCTCATGTATGGAACACTTTATGGGCTCATGTCTTGTGTCTTGGGCCACAAAGAAGCAGAATTTTGTAGCTCTATCTACTGATGAGGCTGAGTAAGTGGCTGCAGCCTCATGTTGTGCTCATTTATTATGGATTAAACAACAATTGTTAGATTTATGTATTGAGATTGGATGTATCCCTTTATTTTGTGAAACACTAGTGCTATAAGTATGGCAAAGAAACACGTTCATCATTAAAGAACAAAGCACATAGATGTTAGACACCATTTCTAAAGAGACAACTCTGAGAAAGGAATGATCTCTATTGAATTATGTGCTTCTGATAAACAGATTGCTGACATCTTTACTAAAGCACTAAGTAGAGAGAATTTTAAAGGAACAAGTTAGAGTTAGGGATGATTAAGATCACCTAACTGAACCAAATCAAAATAAAATATAAATGAAAATAAAATATTTTTTTGCTAGAAATTCAAAAATTTGTGTAAATAATCAGAATAATTATTGCTCAGTCTCATGCTATAAACAACATACTCTCATGTCATATGTTAGTATGACTACTTAGTTACTAATGATGTTTTTCTATTTTTTGAAAATTGAGGCTTAATCAAGAGATTCATGCAGGATGAACCTGGTTCATCAATGCCGGTTCATCTGACAAACGAGGTATGTGTTCTCCACTATACAAATCTTGAAATATTAATAGTTAATCATGAGAACTCTATCTAAAACTAGCTCTTTTCAAAATCTAGTTTTTATCCTAAATTTGAACCAATTCTGTCTACCCAAAAGAGTCCAATCGAATTAAAGAGTCTAGATTATAGGGTAGCCATAACCGTCACTTTTAACTGACACTTCTTAACCGATTAGACTTCCTCTTGACCCAAATTACACTCGTTGTGTATTATTTACCCATTCCTTTAAAAACCCATCATCATCACTTCTCTAAATCATCATTCACTTCTCCTCCTCAAGTCATAATCGTCGAAACACTTTCAATCTTCTGATCCAAAATCTTGATCCTAATCTTCTTCCTTTCTTCAATAAAAATCATCACAATGGTTAATACTCCACCACCCGCTTCATCCTCCTCTACCACACCTGACTACAATATCACACTCGAAGATACTGGTTCCACCCAATCTCAATCAAATTCTTCCACCCCATCTCAATCCCATCCCACCACCCCTCAAAACAATCATGTTTCGTCTCCTCCAATCACATCCGTTGCTCAACCAAGCCTAATCCAGAACCCAGGAGAAGGCGAGTCCAAATGCTGGCAAGGAAAAAAGTGGCCACTGTCTCCTAGATAAGTAATTGAATGCTAAGCATCAAGCAAGCAAGGCTCAAGAATTAGAGAATTCCAATGACTCCTTCAAGTCAGCAACTGAGGAGGAAGCAACTGGTTCATCTGATTCTAAACAGGTATCATCCATTTCTAAAATTGGGTCTGAGCCTGAATCCGTAATTTCTTAAAATAAGTTTGTTCTGATTGGGTATGTGGTGGATGTGTAGGTACCTGATAGGCGACGAAGAGGTGGTAAAAATAAAAATGTGAAAGAAAATAAGAGAGAGGGAGAAGGAAGTACTATGAGGGGAACAGGGGTAGAAGTCACTCCATTGGCAATTTGTGGTACTACACCAGTGATAGTTGAAGAAGGAGCCAAGGACTTAGAGGGAAGTAACTCATGAGAGGTTGCTGAGAGGTTAGAAAATTTTCAACATGCTACTGATGAACCTGGTTCATCAATTGAGGAAACCTTAGCTGATTGTATGAGAAAATTAGGGGAGAGTTATAAACCTAAGAAGAAGAGGACACCCAAGGCTAAGAAGGCTGAAACTCCAGTGGTGAGTAAGAAGAGAAAAGCCACTCTCTCTGTTGAAACCCCTCTTTCAAGAGGAAAAACTAAAAGAAGTGCAATTAGGCAGAGTGAAGAGGAGTTGCAGAAGGCTTTGAAGGAGAGTAAGAGAAAGAGAGTTGAAAAGGGGAAGGAAAAAGTGTTTGAGCCTGTAGAGGCAGTTGAGGTTGAGGAGATGGACTTGGTACATCAAGAAGAACAAATGGCAGATGTTGAGGTTCAGACACCCAAACCAAAGAAAGCCAAGACTTCTTCCAAGAAGTCTGCATCTGTGTCTTCTACACCCTCAACTGTTGCAAAGAGGACTAGGTCTACCCTGAAATCAAAGAAGGTTTAGATTGATAATGAGGATGATTGGAGTGGTGAAGAAGCAGAGGAGTATGGTGGAGATAAAGACAATTTGACTAAATTTGGGAAGCATACTATTTTGAAGGGGAGGTTGTTAAAGGATCTGGAGGAATCTGGCATGGTCTACCTATTGAATACGCTGGAAGTGCAGGGCTGAGTCCTTCAATTAGATGGCAGGCTGGCCAGGAGTGAGATTGTAAAGTTCAAGGCTAATGCTGAAGTCAAGGATGGCAGGGTCTCCAATCAAGTAAAGGGGACCAAAAACACTTTTGATGCCATAGAACAGGGCGAGATACTTGGGATTCCATCTGAAGGTTATGATGATTATACAAGGAAGAAATGGCCTATCATGGATGGTCTTCCTTCTACACTGCAAATTACCAGAAGGTTCATTTACAATGCTGAAGAGGTGGAACCTAGGGTAGTTTACAAAAGCGAGATGAAGCCCCCTCACAAGGTGGTGTTTGAATTCATCAACAAATGTGTACTGCCCAGGCAGAAGAGAAGGAACATAGCAAACTACATGGACTTAACCCTCATGGAGTGCCTTGACAGTGGAAAGCAAATCAACTGGCCTTACTTCATCATTCAGCTGCTGGATAGGGTGATCAATGGTTCCAAGGCCCATGCTATCACATATGGTTTCATCCTCACGATTGTGCTGGCTCACTTCAAGGTACCCCTGAAGAAGGCATAAATGGCCAATGTCAAGGACCACTTTGGCAAGAACACACTTCTAGCATGCGAATATATTGTGAATGTTCCTGACAATGAACCTGGTTCATCCAGAAAAATGCCTATGAACAACAAAGTCAGGGCTCTTGTGCAAGAATGTGAGGCTAAGGATGCTGAAATTCTTTGGCTGAAGAATCACCTTTCAGAGGTTGAAGTTGAGAGAGATGCTCTCAAAACGGAGCTTGCCAAAGAGAAGGAGAATAATGAGGGGATTCTTCAGAATATGTTGTCTCTTCTCCAAGCACAGAACCCTGCCTCCACCCCTTCCCAACCTTAGTTGTCCAATGACCTGTCTTCAACTCTCTATGACCCAGATTTGGGATTTATGTTGTTTTCCTTTGCTCATGGTAGTAACTATTTTTATTTCTTTGTGTGGATGGTGGTTGAACTAGGCTTCTATTAATGAATTTTGTTATTTCAGCTCTTATGCTTGTCTCACTTTCTTTAATAGTTTTCATTCTTCGTTCACTATTGATGATTAATCCATGTTTGTAATTGCAGTTGCCCCAGTGGCCATGAGTAATTCTTATAAATTTTGTAATTCTGACATTTTGCAACTTTCCGATGATGCCAAAAGGGGGAAAATGTGCTATATTTTGAATATGTTATAGTTATAACCTAATGAACCTGGTTCTTTATGATAAATGCTTAATACTCTAAAAAGTGTCAATGTTTGATTAAAATGGTTACATGCCTAAGCACAGAGTTTCTCATAAAAAAAGGGGAATTTGTTGGATCAAGAAGCTGAATGGTTTTGAAGATTGCGAAGGAACTCAGAGTTGAACCAGGTCCATCACTAAAGACATAGACACATGCAGAGTTGAGGGCACGTGAGGAGAACAAGTAGGACATCAACGAAATCTATGATCTAAAGAGATATCTTCAGATCGAAAAGATTGCAAATCGATAAGGAGATGTAATCCTTATTCAGTAGGAACAGAATCAAGATAAGGGAGGATTTAGGGAGTTGAGATCAACTAGAACTCTTCCACCAAGGAAGAGTAGCATCCGAATTCTAGTGAATCTCTTTGTCTAATAATCCTATAAATATTTTTAAGTGTTCTTATTGTACAAGTACGCACAAACGCAGAAGCAAAACATCTATTTAGAGCAAAATTACCAAAGCAATTTTGCAAGCAGCTCGTGTGAGAATTAAGTGTGTGACTCTGAAGCTACTTGAACCAGCTAGAAGAACCAGTTCCATCTGTTGTCTTTTAGTCTAGTTTAGTTGTAGTAGGTGATTACAACTTGTACCTTTCAGCTTATCTAGAAGCAATTGTAATAGGTACTGAGTGTTCAAGTTATAGCTGACTTGAAGATTATCGCAAATAGCTAGAGGTTAGTTTTCCACAAAGGGATTAGAGGTAGTCCTTAGGTTTACAAAATAGTTTATTTTGTAAATGTTGTTTGGCTCAGTGATTTAGTGAAGAGTTTGGGAAACTCCTACTGGGAAGTAGGTAGTGGTGTTTTCACCTTTTGAGCCAGGTGCTTTCCACGTAAAATTGATGTGTTCTTTAATTTCTGTATTTATTTTTCCGCAAATTGTAGAAGTTGGAACACATTGAAGAACCTAGAATTAGTGCACGCTAAAATTGGAAACCACACAAATCACCCCCCCCCCTCTTGTGTGGTATTGACGTTTAGAACATCACAACCACTAAACACATGAAAACAAAGGGACAAAAATAGAGGACAAACTACAGAACTGGACACTGGGAAGGGAACGATTTTAAGGAGTACTGGAAGGGGGAGGCAGAGATAAAGAGGCAATGATTCTAAGGAGGATATCCATTTGAGCATTTTCTGACACTTGATCATTAAGTAACCTCTCCTTTAGGTCCTTGACCTGTTTCTTGGGATCAACATTGTATTGGTAAAAAGGAGTCTCATACGTAAGGTGATTCATGACAACTCAACCAGCTACGTGGACCAAGGGAAACGCGGCAGCTGGATATGATGATATAAAGATGTATGGAACAAAGAGTCGCAGATCAATAAACCTACGAAGTAATCAGCAACGGGAAACTCAACCTGATTGAGAAAGGAAATAGACACGGTCAGAATGAATCCAGACAGAGTTACGGGCAGATTCAGGGATCCTCAATTAATGACTCATACGTTATATAACCTTTATACAACAGTTACGGTTATCCTTTGTAACTTCCCATTAATGTAATAATTAGTCATTAATGGACGATCATTGTAAGAAGTAGACGTTATATCAAGAAACCCCCTATATAAAGGAGGGGAATATAACTTGTAAGGATCATCTGAACTTCGAATATAATACATTTTACTTTCTGAGCATCATACTATTGCCTTTTACTTATTCTTCTTTATTTGATAGTATTTCCTTGATTATCAGTAACCCGCGTTGTAAAAACCCGTAAAATTTCAGGTCTAAAATAATGCCCGAATAGGTCCCTGTGTTGTTATAACTATAGAAATTCTTAAAATGGACCTATTTTGAGTTAAAAAGTACCCCAGAATTTGAAAGATAAGATTTTCCAGGTATTGCGCGTATGCGACGCACTATGCGATCGCATAACAGGTATGCAGACCGCATAGTGGTCGCGTACCTGGGCAGATTGTTTAATGTTTTGGCCCATTTTTTAGGGCCATTATGCGACAGGAATGCAGATTGCATAGCAGGAATGCGATCGCATTCCTGACCGCATTTCGTGTCGGGGCTCCTAATTTCAATATTTAAAACCCGACCCCCTGTTCAATAAAACACCCCCTCTCCTTCATTTTTAACCAGTTTTTGACTAAGAATAGAGAGAGAAAAAGATATTTCTTGAGAGAGAGGGTCTCAACATCATCCAATTGCTTTGCCCAAAATCGCCCAAGCCCGGAAATTTTCGAGTTATTGTCATCTTCTTCATTCCAAGAGGTAATTCCCCACCCCATTTCCCTTAAATTTCAAGATTTTTGGTTAATGGTAGAACTCCCCTAAATTGGTCCTTGAGGATGAAAGTGAATAACCTTACATGCATGTTCATTTATTGTCACAATCTAGTAAAGAGAAGTGGGTTAGAGTAAATATTCACAAAGAAGGGGTTGGTAATCTAAGGGGTCACATAGCATTCGATAAAATGCCTAAGAGTGTACGAATTGTGTCCATGATTCCCAATTCTAAGATGAATGTGTTACATTATGAATTAGATTGATGTTGGTTGACGGTCCGGTGATTTGTGATAGAAATTAAAAAGGGGAAAATTTGACACAACGCGGGGTAATAAGGGTGGACGAGGTAATAAGGGTCGCCGAGGTAATAAGGATGGAATTTGGTTATGTTGAAATGAGAATATGTGAAACTTTTGAATATGATGGTGTTGAAATGGGAATCTGTGGAACTCTTGATTTTGGTCGTTTCTGTTTCTGTACAATACTTGTTGGTTTTGTTAACTGTCTCTTATCTGTGTATTGCTTGATTGTACTTAGGGTAAAGTTTGTTCATACATACTAGTACTATTCCACAGTACTAACGTCTCTTTTACCGGGGGCGCTACATCTTTTATATGGATGTAGGTGGTTCCATAGCAGGTAGCTCAGCCCGCCATTAGTTGTACCTCCTCTTCATCTCATCAGCAGTTGTGGTGAGCCCCTCTTATCCTCGAGGCCGTGTGTGGATTATGCCACCCTTTTTTTGCTTATGTTGTAAAGGTATAGTCGGGGCCTTGTTGCCGGCAAGTTATGTAAAACTCCTAGTATTCGTAGAGGCTCCGTAGACATGATGTGGGTGTATAATATATATGTATTTTTGGGTAGTAACTGTACGTACTCGGAAACTGTGGTTCATGTTGGAAATCTATGTATGTATTATGTATGTTTGGATATAAATCGTTGAAATGCTAAAAGAGGAAATTAGGAATTGTGTTGTAAAATGTACTTTAACTCTAAATTCGGCTAACTCACATGAAATAATGTATGTTATGAACACGGGGTAATACGTTGGGTAGGAAAGGCAATCCAGGT
Organism: Nicotiana undulata; assembly: GCA_005239495.1. Taxonomy (NCBI): domain Eukaryota; kingdom Viridiplantae; phylum Streptophyta; class Magnoliopsida; order Solanales; family Solanaceae; genus Nicotiana; species Nicotiana undulata. Next base: position 21,566 of record MDKH01033368.1, on the reverse strand, counting down.
CCGCTTGACTGGGTTCATCTGGTTAGATGCCGGTCTCGTCCCTCAATTTTTGGCGTGACAAACTTGGTATCAGAGCCTAATGTTTTAAAAGTGTCCTAGGATGTCTCGGAGTTGTGTCTAGTAGAGCCCTTCTTATCAGTGTGTTGTCGACCACATCTATAATTAGGGGGCTACATGGACATTTAAGAAAATACCCTTTCATTGTTACTCTGTATCGTGCGATGAAGTGAAAGGTGTAATGTCTCTATCTAATTCGTGCATTGTCCTAATTTTCATTAAATGGCGCCTAAGAAGAGAGCTAGACTCGGCCTAGAGGCCAATGCCACCCCGAGTGTGGCCATACATCCTTTATCTGATGGTGCGGGTGAGAATGATTCCCCGACCTTGAATCTTCCTGACTCCTCTGTGCCAGGCCAGTCTATCCTTATTCCTTCTCCAGCGGAGGGTACCGAATTCTCTCCCGCTGATGTTCCTGACCCTTCCTCAGTTCCAGCTTCCGGTCCCAGTATTTCTGATGGGGACCTCAGGGGAGCTATTCAGATGTTGACTCAGTTAGTGGCCTCCCATGCCCAAAGATCTCAGACTGCCCCTGCGTCCTCTAGCCAGCAAGGGGATTCTTCAGGTTCTTTGGTCAACCAGTTTCTGTGGTTAGCCCCTCCAGAGTTCACAAGCACCGACCTAGAGGCCGATCCTCAAGATTTTGTAGATGAAATGTACAAGACCCTCCAGGTTATGAATTCTACTGAAATAGAGGGAGTTGAGTTAGCTTACTATCGTCTAAAGGAGAAGAATATTCGTGGTTTGAGATGTGGGAGAGTTCCCGTGGAGAAGGGAGCCCTCCGGCGAGGTGGGTCGAGTTTGTAGACGCTTTCATGGATCATTTCTTACTTGCCGAGGTTATGGCAGCCCATGCTGTAGAGTTTGATGTCCTTAAGCAGGGCCACATGAGTGTGTGGGAGTACAATATGGAGTTTGTGCGCTTGTCCAAGTATCCTACCCACATGATGCCGACTATGGAGGCAAGAGTTCATCGGTTTGTTCAAGGCCTTGGTCCTTTTGTTGTCAATGAGGCTGCTATAGCTACTTTGCATTCAGATATGAACTATGGTAAGATTGTGGGTTTTGCCAAGGATACGGAGGCCCGTAAATTGAAAATAAGAATAGAGAGAGGGTAGTAGTAGGGCCCGGTCAGCGGGCAACCCTAGGAGCTCAGTTGGAGGTGGGAGATCAGCCCTATGCTCAGTCCTCAGCCAGTGCGCTGCCACCAAGGCACAGTTACCAGCAGGGAGGTCGCTTTGGGCCTGGTTCAGATAGCAGGGGGTTCCACCAGTCAGGTCGTTCTGGTGAAAGGTTTCAGCAGCAACGGAGGGCCCCATGCCCTAAGTGTGGGAGGTTCTATTCTGATACATGTTACTTAGATATTCCGATATGCTACAGATGCGGAGTGAGAGGTCATATCCAATAGGATTGTCGTGTGCCCAATCAGGGCACAGGTAGGGGCACTGCTTAGCCTTCCCGTTCTTCAGCCGCTACATCTTCGGCACGCTCTCCAGCTCCATCAGGGCGCAGTGCAGCTAGGGGTAGAGCACAGGGTCAAGGGGGACCCAGTCGGTTCTATGCTTTGAGTGGTCTCCTGAGTGCGGAGGCTTCTCCAGATGTTCTCACAGGTGTTCTGACTGTCTAATTGCTTGATGTTTATAATCTTATTGATCCGGGGTCCTCTTTGTCATATGTTACTCTATTTATTGCTTCGAGTTTTGGGATAGAACCCGAACAGCTTCATGAGCCGTTCTTAGTGTCGACTCCGGTTGGTGATTCTATTACGGCCACGCGTGTGATGACCCAAAAGGTCATCCTAAGTAATTCTAGCTAAATCTGTGTTCTAAGGCCCCGAAAGCCTCCATTACTCTCACCTCGATATACGTGCACAGCCTGGGCGTTAAAAAGTTAGAAAATCGGGTGTAATGTTGCTGGTTTCTGGTGTCTGGTGTTTTTCTTCTTTGCGATCGCAGCCCTTGCTCCGCGATCGCAGAGGTCTGTCCAGGTCTCTTCCGCGATCGCATCCTTTCGACCCGCGATCGCATAGTATGACGTCCCAGTGTTCCGCGATTGCAAATCTCTTCCTGCGATCGCATAGGGTCAGCTAAGCTATGCTCCGCGATCGCGACACCTCTTCTGCGATCGCAGTGATTTAGGACCAGACTCTCCGCGATTGCGGATCTTTTCTTGCGATCGCGATGAACAAAATCGCCCAGTTAATTCCTTATGTCAAAAAACATAATACTATTACGGGATTATAAGTTTTTCACCATCTTTTTCCTCTCCAAGACCCCATAGGCGATCCTCAAGCGAGTTTTCTTCCATAGCCACTTAGGTAAGTGCTCCTAACTCTAATCTCTACCATTTTCCTTCATCAATCAGTAGAATCTAGGGCTAAAATCATGAAATCAAGATAGAAATTAGGTGTTTTTTGGTAGAGTTAGGTTTATGGAATTTTTGGGAATTCAACCTCAATTTGGGGTCGAATCTTAAAACAAATTATATATTCTAACTCGTGGGGTTATGGGTGATCGGGTTTTGGTCTGAGCCTCGTGTTTAGACCAAGCGGTCCCGGGGTCAAATTTTGGAATCTTAGGAAGAATGCTTTGAAATAAATAATTAGGCTATGGGTTTGATTTATTGAGCCATTATTGATATACTTGGGTTGATTATGTCTAGATAATACCGTTCCGGAGTCGGATTCTAAAAGAAAGGCTCTGATTGAGGCTTGACTTGCATTTTTTGAGCCAATGTAAGTGTTTGGCCTAACCTTAGCTTGAGGATTAGGTATAGAGTCTTATTTGCTATGTGCAATTCATGTCCAACGTATAGGCGGGGTGACGAGTGCCTATACATTGCGGTCAAGCATGCCCGTGAGTCAATTGTGATGAATCGTACTGTGTTCTTAATATTCTCCGTACTATGAGTAATTGGTGATTTAGAAATGATACCTTGATTTTGTTTCATGATGTGGGGAGTTATTGTTTCATTTGTTTCAGTTGAGGCTTTTACTTGTTAAATTGTATTTCTGATGCGAGGTTGGTTATAGCTGAGACCCTTGCCGGGCGTTTGTTGTGTTATTAATTGATGATTTCTCCTTGCCGGGACGATATAATTTTATTGAGTATTTCCATACACTTGAGACTTCTTACTGTTGATTTTTACATTATATTGTTGCCTTTTTATTATTTATCGCACGAGGGGACATGCTGTGCTGATTGTTTGTTATTTATCACACGATGGGACATGCCTTGTTGATCGTTTATTATTTATCGCACGAGGGGACATGACGTGCTGATTGTTTGTTATTTATCACACGAGGGGACATGTTGTGCTGATTATTTGTTATTTATCACACGAGGGGACATGTCGTGTTGATCGTTTATTATTTATCGCACGAGGGGACATGCCGTGCTGATTGTTTGTTATTTATCACACGAGGGGACATGTCGTGTTGATCATTTATTATTTATCGCACGAGGGGACATGACGTGCTGATTGTTTATTATTTATCACACGAGGGGACATGCCGTGTTGATCGTTGATTATTCATTGCACGACGGGACATTCCGTGCTGAGTGTTACTATTTACGCACGAGGGGACATTCCGTGCAGAGTGATTGTGAGGTTACGCACGAGGGGACATGTTGTGCCTTTTGCTGTTCATTATCTGTTGAGAAGTTAAATTCCTGCTTTTACTTTTACATTTCAATTATTACCCTGTTCTACCGTGCTAGCATTTTGTTGCCCCTTTTACCCCCAGCATGTTCTCCCCGTATCTGTCTTACTTGCTTATTTCCGTCGATATTTTCCTGTTATTATATAGAATTGCACAGGTACATATATTGTTGTCGGTCCTAGCCTCGTCACTACTTCGCCGAGGTTAGGCTCGGCACTTACTCAGTACATGGGGTCGGTTGTACTGATGCTACACCTGCACTTCTTTATGTTGTGCAGACTACGCAGCCGGACCCGGTAGTCACTGACGGTCGGAGCATCCCATCAGTTCACATAGGAGACATCGAGGTAGACCCGCATACGATCGTGGGCCTTGGCGTCACTCTCTACTCTTCACTTTCGGCTCTGTCTTATCTGATAGTTCAAAGACAGTCCTATGTACTTATTTTCATACCTTGGTTTTAGTAATCTCTTGGATAGTTCGTGAGTATGTGACACCAGTTCTGGGAGTTGTACATGGGTTTTATTTCGAAGTTGCTATATTATTTTTGGTAATTTGTTAACCTTCATATTATGGGCCATCGATGCCTTAGTTATCTTGTTCGCTTTAGTTGTTAATGAGTTTTATTTAGTTTAAACGTTGGCTTGTCTAGCGGGTTCAACATTAGACGCAGTCATGGCCCGAAGGTGGGATTTCGGGTCGTGACAACGCGAAACTATAGGAATTGTGTTGTTACGGTGTGTGGTCGAGATACCACGACCGACCAGAATTTTGAGGCTCTAATTTCCTAACGAGCCCGTTATTGAATGGAAAGGGGGTGATGTGGTGCCGAAGGGCAGGTTTATTTCCTATCTTAAAGCCTCTAAGATGATCAGGAAAGGATGCATCTATCATCTGGTCCGGGTTGCGGACACCACTTTAGAGGTTCCTTCTCCCGAGTCCGTGCCGATTGTGAATGAGTTTCTTGAAGTTTTTCCGGATGAGCTTCCTGGAATTCCGCCAGATAGAGAGATCGATTTCGGGATTGATGTATTGCCAGATACGCAATTAATATCTATTCCACCTTACAGAATGGCGCCAGCAGAATTGAGAGAGTTAAAGGAGAAATTGAAAGATCTATTAGAAAAGGGTTTCATTCGGCCAAGTGTGTCGCCTTGGGGCGCACCGGTTCTTTTTTTTTTCCAGAAAGAAAGATGGATTTCTTCGAATGTGTATTTATTATCGGCAGCTCAACAAGGTCACCATCAAGAATAAATATGCACTTCCTCGGATAGATGATTTCTTTCATTAGTTACAAGGTGCTAGGTTCTTCTCAAAGATTGATTTACAGTCAGGGTACCACCAGTTAAAAATCAGGGAGCAGGATATTCCTAAGACCACCTTCATGACTCGTTATGGGCACTTTGAATTCCTGGTAATGTCGTTTGGTCTAACCAACGCCCCAGCTGCTTTTATGGATCTTATGAATCCGGTTTTCAAGTCGTTTCTTGACTCCTTCGTGATAGTCTTCATTGATGATATCCTTGTTTATTCGCGAAGTCAGGAAGATCATGATAATTACCTCCGGGCATTGCTACAGACTCTTCATCAGCACCAGTTGTATGCAAAGTTTTCAAAATGTGAGTTTTTGCTAAAATTAGTCACCTTTTTGGGCCATGTTGTTTCTACGGAAGGGATTCAAGTTGATCCCCAAAAGATTGCAGCGGTAAAGGATTGGCCTAGACCAACGACCCCGACGGAGGTTCGCTGGGTATTATCGGAGGTTTGTGGAGGGATTCTCCACTCTCGCATCCCTATTAACTAAGCTTACGCAGAAAGTAGTTAAGTTTCAGTGGTCCGATGCTTGTGAAAAGAGTTTTCAGGAATTGAAGTCGAGATTGACTTCGGCACCAGTGTTGACCTTGCCAGAAGGTTCAGAGGGATTCGTGGTTTATTGTGATGCTTCGAGAGTTGGTTTGGGGTGTGTGTTGATGCAATGTGGTAAAGTTATAGCGTATGCTTCAAGGCATCTCAAGAATCACGAGAAGAATTATCCGACGCATGATTTGGAGCTCGCAGCGGTTGTGTTTGCATTAAAAACTTGGCGGCATTATCTTTATGGGGTCCATGTGGACGTGTTCACATACCACAAGAGTCTTCATTATCTATTCAAGCAGAAGGAGTTGAATTTAAGACAACGAAGGTGGTTAGAATTTCTCAAAGATTACAATATCAATATTTTGTACCATCCAGGAAAGGCGAATGTGGTAGCCGACGCTCTTAATCGGAAATCTAATGGGTAGCTTGGCACATTAGGAGGCCGGTAAGAGGCCTTCGGCTCGGGAGATTTATCAGTTGGCCAGTCTTGGGGTCTTTCTTTCGACCTCAGGTGAGGGGAAAGTCGTGGTGCGTTATGGAGCGGAGTCCTCGCTTGTAGCAGAAGTCAAGGAAAAGAAATTCAGAGATCCAACATTGATACAATTAAGGGAAGCGATTTTAAATCACAAGATTATAGATTTTTCACTCGGCAATGATGACAGTGTCTTGCGGTGTCAAGGGAGACTATGTGTTCCAGATGTGGATGATCTCTGGGAGAGGGTAATTGCAGAGGATCATAGTTCGAGGTATTCTGTTCACCCAGGTTCTACAAAAATGTATCACGATCTCAAGGAGATTTATTGGTGGGGTAGTATGAAGAGGGGTGTGGCGGACTTTGTGGCTAGATGTCCGAATTGTCAGCAAGTGAAGGCCGAGCATCAGAGGCCCAGTGGGTTGACGCAGCTCATGGAAATACCGATGTGGAAATGGGAAATGATCAATATGGACTTCGTGGCAGGGTTACACCGCACTCAGCACAAGTTCGACTCAATTTGGGTAATAGTGGATCGACTCATGAAATCCGCTCACTTCTTGCCAGTCAAGCCCACTGATACTTTAGAACTGTACGCTCAGTTGTATATCAAGGAAATAGTCAGACTTCATGGCACTCCCGTTTCTATTATTTCGGATCGAGGGGCCCGGTTCACAACTAACTTTTGGAGAAAATTTCAACAAGGGTTGGGTACTCAGGTAAATCTCAGCACGGCTTTCCACCCGCAGACTGATGGTCAAGCGGAGCAGATTATTCAGACGCTTGAGGATATGTTACAGGCTTATGTTTTGGATTTCAAGGGTAGCTAGGATGATCACTTGCCGCTTATAGAGTTTGCTTACACTAACAACTTCCAGGCTAGTATTCAGATGACCCAATTTGAGGCATTGTACGGTAGGAGGTGTAGGTCTCCGATTGGATGGTTTGAGGTTGGTGAGGCGGAATTGTTAGGACCAGATCTGGTGCATCAAGCTATGGAAAAAGTTAAAGTAATTCAGGAGAGAATGAAAACTGCTCAAAGTCGTCAGAAATCCTATGCGGACGTTCGTCATAGAGATTTGGAGTTCCAAGTAAATGATTGGGTATTCTTGAAGGTGTCTCCCATGAAGGGGGTCATGCGGTTTGGGAAGAAAGGGAAATTGAGCCCTAGGTATGTGAGGCCGTATCGGATCTTTCAAAGGATACGGCAAGTAGCGTATAGGCTGGAATTGGCCCCTGAAATGTCATTAGTACACTCGGCGTTCCATGTGTCTATGTTGAAGAAAGTGGTTGGAGATCCATACGCCATCGTGCCAATTGAGACTATTGAGGTTAATGAAGAATTATCATATGAAGAGGTTCCGGTTTCTATTCTTGATAGGCAAATCCGTAGGTTGGGGAACAAAGAAATTACTTAAGTTAAAGTGTTGTGGCGAAGTCAACGAGTCGAGGAAGCCACGTGGGAAGCGGAAAATGGAATGAAAGAAAAATATACCCATTTGTTTGAACAAGTCTAGTAGTGATCGTGAGAACTTCCATCTCTAAGTGAATACACCTTTGTTTTTAATTTTGTGCAAGAACACTTCACTTTCCTAATTTCCTTATTATTGTAACATCTCAAGTTGTGCCATATTATTGTATGTGGTGATTATTTGGAAAATGTGCAGCTCTTTGAAGTAAGCTAAAATTTTGTGCAATTCATGTGATGGTTAAATGATTAATAGAAGTGTAGATTGGTAATGATTAATTGAAGTGTGTATGGCATGTGGAAGTAATTGAATATATGCAAGCTATTGAGGTAACAAAGTTATATACAAGCTGTTAGAATAACTGCATTATGTAACATTAAATTTGAAATGTGTTTCCGGGGCTCTCTGACAGGTAGATAGGCCTAATTACAGGAAAAACTCTGGCGAAATTTTCAGAAAATATCGGAGTTAATGAAAATTTGGGGGTTGGCATATTGTGTTTTCAAAACCAAATGACTTTCCGATCCTCATTCGAGGTCGAATGATTTTAAGTGGGGGACAATGTAAAGACCCGTAAAATTTCATGTCTAAAATAATGCCCGAATAGGTTCCTGTGTTGTTATAACTGTAGAAATTCTTAAAATGGACCTATTTTGAGTTAAAAGTACCCCGAAATTTGAAAGATATGATTTTCCAGGTATGGCGCGTTATGCGACGCACTATGCGATCGCATAACAGGTATGCAGACCGCATAGTGGTCGCATACCTGGACATGCTACTGTCCAAATGGAGGACAACTATGGGGCCCAGAATGCGATCGCATTCTGGGAATGCGGACCACATAGCTGTCGCATTCATGCCCCATGGTTTTTGCGAGGGAGGTTATGCGACGCACTATGCGATCGCATAACAGGTATGCGGACCGCATAGCAGGAATGCGATCGCATTCCTGACCGCATTCCGTGTCGGGGCTCCAAAATTTTAATTTTAAAACCCGAACCCCTATTCAATAAAACACCCCTCCCCTTCATTTTTAACCAATTTCTGACTAATAATAGAGAGAGAAAAGGAGAGTTCTTGAGAGACAGGGTCTAAACATCATCCAGTTGCTCTGTCCAAAATCGCTCAAGCCCGGAAATTTTTGAGTTATTGTCATCTTCTTCACTCCAAGAGGTAAGTCCCCACCCCATTTCCCTTAAATTTCCAGATTTTTGGTTAATGGTAGAACTCCCCTAAATGGGCCCTTGAAGATGAAAGTGAATAACCTTGCATGCATGCTCATTTATTGTCACAATCTAGTAAAGAGAAGTGGGTTAGAGTAAATATTCACAAAGAAGGGGTTGGTAATCTAAGGGGTCACATATCATTCGGTAAAATTCCTAAGCGAGTACGAATTGTGTTCATGATTCCCAATTCTAAGATGAATGTGTTATATTATGAATTAGATTGACGTTGCTTGATGGTCCAGTGATTTTTGATAGAAATTAAAAAGGGGAAAATTCGACACAAGGTATGTATGGCTAACTTTAACCTTTGTAGAATCCTCTTGTTGGTGTCCGAGCATATGGTACGTGTACCTTGTTTGAGAATATGTGAATTTACTGTCAAATTGTGTTGATGCATAATATTTCACTCCCTGAATTTCTTGTAGACTACAATGCTAGTTGAGATTGTGAAAAGTGGTTTGTTGTGCCTATCTTATTATGTGCAAAGCTCGTAAATGCTCGAGGGTATCGATATGAAAGTATGTGTTAATGAATGAAATAATGCTAACGTTCCCCAAGTGTGGGAATGTATATAATGGCTAAAAATTGTGCTTGGTAAGTAATGAAAAAGGGTATTGTGAAATGATGTAATTGAGTTGAACAATTATGGAAAATCCGTGTACATGAATTACTACTTGGTGAGAATCATTGTGCCTTGAGCCTGTATGGTGAATTGTTGATTTGAACTTGTGTTCCTTGTAATGAAGATCCTTGTGATTTAACTGTTGGTGATTGTTGTTATGAAATATGATTGTATGGTGGGATCAGGTTGCACGCCTCAACACAGGGTAATAAGGGTGGACGAGGTAATAAGGGTGAGTGAGGTAATAAGGGTGGCCGAGGTAATAAGGGTGGCCGAGGTAATAAGGATTGAATATGGTTGTGTTGAAATGAGAATCTGTGAAACTTTTGAATATGGTGGTGTTGAAAGGGGAATCTGTGAAACTCTTGATTTTGGTCGTTTCTGTTTCTGTGCAATACTTGTTGGTTCTGTTAACTGTCTCTTATCTGTGTATTGCTTGATTGTACTTAGGGTAAAGTTTGTTCATACATACTAGTACTATTCCACAGTACTAACGTCTTTTTTGCCGGGGGCGCTACATCTTTTGTATGGATGTAGGTGGTTCCATAGCAGGTAGCTCAGCCCGCCGTTAGTGGTGCATCCTCTTCATCTCTTCAGCAGTTGTGGTGAGCCCCTCTTCTCCTCGGGGCCGTGTGTGGATTTTTCCACCCTCTTTTTTCTTATATTGTAAATGTATAGCTAGGGCCTTGTTGCCGGCAAGTTTTTTAAAACTCCTAATAGTCATAGAGGCTCCGTAGACATGATGTGGTTTTATAGTATATATGTATTTTTGGGTAGTAACTGTACGTACTCGGAAATCGTGGTTCATGTTGGAAAGTTATGTATGTATTATGTATGTTTGGATATCAATCATTGAAATGCTAAAAGAGGAAATTAGGAATTGTGTTGTAAAATGTACTTTAAATCTAAATTCGGCTAACTCACATGAAATAATGTATGTTATGAACACGGGGTAATACGTTGGGTAGGAAAGGCAATCCAGGTCCGCTTGACTGGGTTCATCCGGTTAGGCGCCGGTCTCGTCCCTCGATTTTGGGGCGTGACACACGTTCATCCTAAAAATAACTTTGGTCAAAGGATCAAATCCTTTGGTTAAACAAATTGTTTCCGTTACCGGGAATCTGATAATCTTAGTTTTCTTTTCAATTGATATCCTCTAAACTATGTCGAACTCCAACGACAACAACCAGCAGAGGAATAGAACCATAGTTCCATCACCTCAAGGAACCCCACGTGGTTCAAGGGAACCATCCCTGGAAAGATCTTATAACAACCGTAATAACAATGAGCAAACAGTAGAACAAGATCGAATACAGCAAATGATTGCAGAGTACGTGGGACAAGCTTTGCAAGAATTTGCAAGGGGAATACCGGCGACACCACGTGCATCGCAGACACCGCCTCAAAATAATACTATCACCATGGAAAATCCTCAGTCTGGGTTGGCAAACTCAGCAAGGGGTGACACTCCTAACGAATCTCTCGAAGCGAGACCAGGTATGACTAATAACTGTAAATTACAAAATTTACTAATAACCATGCAGAAATAGATGAAGAAACAAAACGATCAAATCGAGCAAATTCCTGGAGTACCACCTGTTATCAAGGGCATTGATGTTCATATATACTCTCAACAACCTTTGAAACCAAGCGCATCACCCTTGCCTATACCCAAGAAGTTTAAAATGCCTGACGTTCCTATGTATGATGGAACAAATGACCCACGCGACCATGTGACCGCTTTTACTACTGGAGTAAAGGGCAACGATTTAACAAAACAGGAGATTGAGTCAGTCCTTGTCAAAAACGTCGGAGAAATACTTAACAAAGGAGCCCTAACTTGGTATTCTTTTCTCTCTGAAAATTCTATTGATTCTTTTGTTGAGCTTGCAGATTCTTTCATAAAATCACACTCTGGAGCACAAACAATCAAGAAAAGAATGGAGGCCATATTTAAAATAATGCAAGGAGACACAGAACTACTTCGTAAATTTGTAGACAGGTTCCAACGAGAAAGAAAACAATTACCCAGGGTGCCTGATAACTTGGGACCCATGGCATTCGCAAGTAATCTAAATGACAAAAGCTCGAAAGCCACGAGGAGACTCAAAGAAATTTTAAGAGAATTCCCAGCTACAACATGGAATGATGTATATAACAGGTACAGTACTAAACTTTGAATAGAAGAAGATATCATCGCTCGTTCGAGAGATGAAGATCATTTCAGATCCAGCCGTTCTGAATCAGACAGGAGATCAGGTAAAAGCAGGTACGATCCTTACTTAGGACCATCGGGGTTGAAACGCGTCCTAGGTTCGAAAACACTAGGTCAGATTATAGACCACCAAGCAGAGATGTGGGCTCATCCTCATCCAGATCCAGGAAGGATCAGGATGAACGACCTAGAGGTAATGCATGCACTGGGGATCATACCTTTAATGTAAGTACTCCTGAACTTGTTTAAATACTAAGGAGTATGGGAGATAAGGTTAAATGGACCAAAGTAATGCGGTCAAACCAAAATAAAAGAAACTCAGATTTCTGGTGTGAGTTCCATAATGATCATGGACACATGACTGCAGATTGCAGATTTTTACAAGTTGAAATAGAACACTTATTTAAACAAGGCTATTTAACATAATTTTTTAGTGATAAAGATAAGCAGGCATATATGAAGAACATGCAGGAGCCCCCGAAGCCTCCTTCTCAAAAAAGAACCGTCAACGTGATACATGGAGGAGAGGAAATGAACGGAATAATTTGCAAATTATCCTCGAAGGTCACAATTACCCACGGAAAGAGGATTCGAGAAATCCAGATGAAGATGACATAACCTTTGACGATGCAGATTTTGGCGGACTAATGCTTCCCTATAATGATGCTCTAGTAATATCCTTACTCATTCATGACGCTAACGTTAAAAGAGTGTTTATTGATCCAAGTAGTTCAGTCAATATGATCTTGTTAAGAGTCATGGAAGAAATGCTCATGGGAAATCAGGTGATCCCAAAGGCACGAGCCATATCAGGGTTTGATAACTCTATAGTGATAACCAAAGGAGAGATCGAACTTAACACTTACGCCGAGGGAATAACTAATAACACCAAATTCCAAGTCATTGATATTTACATGGCTTATAACGTGATTATGGGAAGGCCTTGGATCCACGACATGGAAGCAGTACCATCCACCTTACACCAGGTAATAAATTCCCCACAGAGTGTGGAATCAGACAAATTAGAGGTGATCAAGAGCCCTCCAGAAATATAAATTCCGTGGCACTTTATAACAAAAAAGAGACGAAAGAACCAAAAAATAGAGAAATCTTTCAAACAGATCTCACCGGCCAAACAGGTATGGAAAAAATTACTGACCAAATAGGTACAGTATAAATAAATGTTCAAACAAGTACGAGAGGAGACACCCACGAGAAAGTGAATCCAATCACCACGGAAGATGCGCTGGACCACATAGATGTAGACTCCAGACCAGACATCATTCATGAACTGGAAGAAGACGAACACATCAAAACAACTACGAAACAGCTCGAAGTTGTTCCATTGTTTGAACAAAAACATGAACATAAGGTGTATGTGGGCATGAGGCTGAGCCCCGGTCGAAAAGGTACGTAATTGATTATTTAAAGGCTAACGCAGATTGCTTTGCGTGGTCCCACTCAGATATGACAGTATTCTGCCAGAAGTTATGACTCATAAACTAAATGAAGATCCATCATTCGTACTTGTTAAGCAGAAAAAAAAGAAAGCAAGGACCATTCAAGAACCAAGTGATTGACGAAGAGGTACAAAAACTCTTGAAAATTGGTTCAATACGAGAGGTAACGTACCCTAACTGGTTAGCTAACACTGTGGTGGTACCGAAAAAAATGGCAAATGGAGGGTATGCGTAGATTATACTGATTTAATTAAAGCATTCCCCAAAGATTCATTCCCATTACCACATATACATCAAATGATTGATGCTACCGCATGTCATGAATTATTAAGCTTTCTAGATGCATATTCTGGTTATAATTAGATTAAAAAGGATCCTTCGGACGAGGAAAAAACCTCCTTCATTACGAACATGGGGACTTACTGCTATAAAGTCATGCCTTTTGGCTTAAAAAATGCTGGAGCCGCCTATCAAAGGCTAGTGACTAAGATGTTCCAGGAACATCTGGGAATAGCGATGGAAGTTTACATTGGTGATATGTTGGTAAAATCAACATGGACGGAAGACCATTTCCAGCACCTTTCTATTACTTTTGACATTTTACGCATGTATAATATGAAGTTGAATCCAGAAAAATGCGCTTTCGGTGTACAATCAGGTAAATTTTTGGGTTTCCTTGTATCAAACAGAGGAATAGAGGTAAATCCCGCTCAAATTAAAGCTATAGAAGAAATACCTGATATACTAACAAATAAAAAAGAAGTTCAAAGACTAACGGGGAGAATAGCAGCTTTGGGAAGATTTATTTCCAAGTCTTCCAGAAAAAGTTCTAAATTCTTTTCAGTCCCCAAAAAGCAGAATCAATTCGAATAGACTGAAGAATGTCAACAGGACCTCAAGAATCTAAAGGCTTATCTATCAAAACCTCCGCTGCTATCAAAGCCACAAGAAGGGTAAAGATTGTACATTTACTTTGTTGTCTCAGAAATTGCTGTAAGTGCAGTATTGGTAAGAGAAGATAAAGGTAAACAATCTCATATTTATTATGTAAGCAAAACTTTACTAGATGCTGAAACCAGATATCCACATCTAGAAAAGTTAGCCTTAGCTTTAATAATGGCATCTAGAAAATTACGACCATATTTCAATGTCATCCAATCACTGTTGTGACTTCATATCCTTTAAAAAATATTTTGCATAAGCAAGAAATGTCAGGAAGATTAGCCAAGTGGGCCATAGAATTAAGTGAGCATTAAATAATATATCAGCCTAGGACTGCAATTAAGTCTCAAATATTAGCTGATTTTGTTGCTGACTTTAGTAATATCATTGTCCCTGAAGTGGAAAAGGAGTTACAACTCTTTAATGGTGCTAATCCAGGTCTATGGATCCTATTTACTGATGGCTCTTCCAATGTAAAAGGCGTCGGCATAGGCATAGTCTTAATATCACCCACGGGTGAGAAGACATGGCAGGCTATTAAATGTTATCCTATAACTAACAATGAAGTAGAGTACGAAGTTGTCATTGCAGGACTAGAACTCGCACGAGAACTCTCAATCGAGAAAATCGTAATTAAGAGCGACTCCCAACAAGTAGTAAATCAGATGCAGGGGACTTATATCGCTCGAGAGACTCGGATGCAACAGTATCTGGAAAAGGCACGAGAGCTCGTACGACAATTTAAAACATGGAAGGTAATACAAATACCTAGGGAGGAAAATGCAGAGGCAGATGCATTGGCTAACCTCGCAGAAATCACGAAAGTAACAAACAAAGACAATGCAATCGTCGTTCATCTATTCCATTAACGATCGACCAGGAAAGAAATGAGTTAACTTTTAACAATTTAACTTGGGATTGGAGAAACGAAATTCTTAATTTTTTGCAGAATGGCACCGTACCTGAAGACAAAAAAATAACTCAAACACTTCGACGCAAAGCTGCACGGTATTGCCTCATTCGCAATTCACTATATCGCAAGATGTTCGGAGGGCTCCTAGCTAAATGCCTCGGACATAATCAAACGGAGTTTATGATGAAAGAAGTCCATGAAGGACACTGTGGAAATCATTCAGGAGCGAGATCCTTGGCAAACACCCTAATCCGAGCCGGGTACTATTGGCCTAAGATGGAAGAAGATGCCGAGAACTGCGTATCCAAATGTGATAGGTGCCAAAGGTTCTCTAATAACATGCATCGACCAGCACAATTATTGCATCCAATTATATCTCCATGTCCCTTCATGAAATGGGGTATGGACATAGTGGGACCTCTTCCCCCAACTAAAGGACAGGTACAGTTTCTACTCGTACTTACCAATTATTTCACAAAATGGGTGGAGGCACAAATATTCAAACATGTGCGAGAAAAGGAAGTTAAAAGCTTCTTATGGCGAAACATAATATGCCGCTTTGGGATACCGAAGGAAATCATGTGTGATAATGGCCCACAATTCATAGGCTCTCAAATCACAGAATTCTTTGAAAGCTGGCAAATCAAAAGGATCACTTCAAAATTGCAGTGACTTTAAAATTGTGGGGAGTTGACTGGTACAATCAGCAAGGGAACTGATGACCATTTGTTCCCTCTATTGTTTCTTTGACTCAGAGTGTTGGAACATGTCCCAGTCATGAGACTTGTTGATCTTGAGCACTTTGAGGATGTGGAATGAGTTCCCCATCTGGTTCATATCATTAAGTTTGTTAGATCATCAAAACATAACTGGACACATAACCTATCACCGTATGATTTACTAAAGAATGTAGTTCTTTACCATGTTCCTTAAACTTGAAGTAAAGTAAGCAGTAAAATAAACACAATGAAGTTTTACGTGGAAAATCACCCGGCTCATTAGGTACAAAAACCACGACCTACTACGTATGATTTTCAATTTGAAATTCTACTACAACAATGAGCCAAAATGTATCAATTACAAGACTGTAATTCATTGCTCTCCAGTACTCCTACTATGACTATTTGATTTACAAGTTACTATAACTTGTAATGCAAACACTCACTCCACTCCAACTTAGTAATTTATTAAGACACTTGATTACAACTCTATTTCCTAAAAAGACATTCACTAGAATGACTCAAGAAGAATACACTACTTGTACTCGACTAGAGTGAACAACATGTAATTCTTCACTTGATATGCGAAAGGATGAAAACAGAAGTGCAAAGTAGATATATATTATTTAAATGCTCGGACTTTGAGATCTTTTAGGAGTCTTATGCATAGTCAGCTACACTTTTGATAGGACTCCTAGTGTTCCAAGGACTCCACAAGTTTTGGGACTTTTGTCTCTAACTGAATTATTCGTATCTTCTTGGGAAACAACCATTATCACATGTAACAACCTTCTTTCACCAACTCGGAATTGGGTAACTTTGAGATACAATTACTGTCTTGCACAGACATACAATCATCAACCAGAGAAGTTGCTCCTTTACTTGGAGGAGATGGTTCTTAAAACAGTTAAACAACTACGTTCATGACCTGGTTCTTTGAATCGTTGCATTTAAGAAAGTTTCCCCTGCAATATCAACCTACAATCGATGCAATACGAGAGTTTGTATCAATAATTGGATCCCCAGTCATGTCTAGTCAATTACCCTTATTTAGCTTATTGATATTTCTTCTTTGCTCATTCGTGGTCTTTTGTGATAAATTGTTAGTTGCTTAAATTTTAGTAGTTAATAGTATTAATTACCATCGAACCAAAGTGTTAATTCTCGTGGATAGGAATTAACTGAAGATTATTCGAACACTTTTTAAATCCCATCCCCGTGGAGATGATAATTTAACTGTAATATCTTTGGCTTGAGAGCATTAATTTTTTGTTGTGTTTTGTGCTCGTAAAATTTTGTCATCGTTATCGGGGATTAGCAATCAACAGTGTTCAAAATAGTTTTTATTACTAATTCAGGAACCAAGCATCTTTATCTAAGGAGGAGGTTTCATCGTCCGGATCCTCATAAATGATGTTAAGATCGGCCGACTCATCCTCGGAGTCGGAAAAGAAAACAGAGATAGAACGGAATCACTTTGTTTTAACTTTAGTGTATTCATGTTTCTCACTTGTGTGCGGGATACATGGCTCTGATGTATATCTCGATCCTCCTCAAAGGAAGTGATACCGTACGAACAAGAGTTGGAGAAACACCTGCAACAACTGAGAAAAGAAAGAGAATTAACAGAAAACTTCTTGGGTCAAACTTCGACTCAAGATACCATGGAAAACAAAGAGAATGATGGATTAGACTTAGCTGCAAGAGAGGCATCACAACATGAAGATACATTAATTATAGCTGAAGCAGCCCGAAGATTTGCTGATGAGACCGTCGACGATGATGGGGGTCAAAGATTCAATCTAAACCGACCCTTGGTTGAAACTTTTGAGAGAACTTTCTTGTGACCAAAATGCCAGTGTGAAAATCATTGTCTATGGCTGGACATTTTTTCTTCATGTATTCATCAAATAAGAAGAAATATTCAGAATCATCCCTAGCTCCTTAGTATTAAACTCCATTTCAAACCTCCTTACATTACTTTTGACTACCTTCCCATCAAATTGGAAGTTTGCACAGAACTCCACACAACAGGAACACATACAGTAGGGAAAGCTTTGACAAATATGTGCTTCCATCCCTGTAGCTCAAGCTTTAGAACTAGTTGAGCCATCCTTTTTTTCATCAGTGTTTGCAAGAATCTTCCCATTAAGCACTTCTCTGTTACTGGATTCTGTGAGTCTATCAACCACAGCTAGCACATTCTTTCTCTTATTTCCTCTACTGGCGTTTGCAGAAGGAGTATCCGTTTATATCTTTGGCAACCTTTCTCTTTTGTATAGAGGACTTCGCTGGCAACCACAATTGGAACTTTCTTCCTTGGCTTCTTGGAATTTCTTGCTCCTTAATGATTTTTTCATCAAAATCCTTTGTTTTATTCCTGACCGCATTCCTGTGTCGGGCTCCTAATTTTTCTAATTTTTAAACCCGACCCCCAGTTCATTAAATCACCACACCCCTTCATTTTAACAAGTTTTCTGAAAAAAATAGAGAGAAGGAAAGGAGGGTTCTTGAGCGAGAAAGTGGTTCTTCCATCAAATTGATTTCCAAAGTCCCTAAGGCCTGATATTTCGAGTAATCTCCTTCTTCCTCATTCTAGCAGGTAAGGGTTCCCAACCTTTTTTCCATTAATTTTCTGATTTTAAACGAAGGGAGGATTAGCATGGATTGATTCTTTAAAATATTAACTAAGGCCTTGCATGCATGATTAATAATGGTGTTAATCTAGTAAGAGGGAGTGGGTTGGGGTAAATTTCACAAAGACGGGGTTGGTAATCTAATGGGGTCACATAGTGTTCGGTAAAATGCTTAAGAGAGTCTGAATTGTTTGCATGATTTCCAATTCTGAGTGAATATGTTTAATTGTGAACTAGATTGACGGCACTAGTTGGTTCGGTGATTTGTGAGTAAAAGTTAAAAAGGGATTTCGACTCCAGGTATGTATGGCTAACTTTAACCCTTGTAGAATCCCCTTGTTGTGACGAACATACGTTATGTGTACCTTGTATGAAAATATGTGAACTGATTGTCTTAGTGATTGCCACACTACTGTGTTATATGAGATTGTGAAAGGTGATTGATGTGCCCACTTTATTATGTGCAAATCTTGTAAATGCTTGAGGGTGTTGACATGAAAGCATGTGTTAGAGAATGAAAGAATGTTAATGTGCCCAAATGTGGGAATGTATTACTGCCTAATGGGAATCATTGTGCCTTGAGCCCAAGTAAATGAATTGTTAATGTGAATTTGTGATCCTTGTAAGGAAGGCCCTTGTGATAAAATTGTTTGGTGTTGTTGTTGAATTTGTGTTCCTTGAAGGGAAGGTTCTTTGTGGTGAAATTATTTGGTGGTGTTTCTATGAAATATGAATTGTCAGGAGAGATCGGGTTGCGCGCCGCAACACGAACTAATAAGGTGCGGGTTGTGGTGATAAGGGTGGCCGAGGTAATAAGGGTGGTCGAGATAATAAGGGTTGTAATGTGATCATTATCACTATAGATATGAAATTGATGAAATTTGTGAATATGGCGGTGTTGGAAACGAAGAAGATGAAATTGTGAAATTGTTGACTTTGGTTGTTTCTTTCCGTGTGCATTGATTGTTGGTTCTATTACTGTCTCTTATCTATGAATTGTTTGATTGTACTTGGGATAAAGTTTGTTCATACATACTAGTACTATTCCACAACACTAACGTCCCTTTTGCCGGGGCGCTACATCTTTTATATGGATGTAGGTGGTTCCATAGCAGGTAGCTCAGCCTGCCGTTAGTGGTACCTCCTCTTCATCTCTTCGGCAGTTGTGGTGAGCCCCTCTTTTCCTCAGGGCCTTGTGTGGATTATACCACCATTTTTTACTTATTTTGTAAAGGTATAGTCGGGGCCTTGTTACCGGCAAGTTATGTAAAATCCCTAGTATTCGTAGAGGCTCCACAGACATGATGTGGGTGCATATATGAATTTTTGGGTAGTAACATTACGTACTCGGAACCGTGGATCATGTTGGAAAGTTATGAATGTATTATGTATGTTTGTATATCAACCGCTGAAATGCTAAAATATGAAACAAATGGAGATATGTTGTAAAAGGTGCTTTGAAACTAAAATCGGCTAACTCACACGAAATAATGAATGTTATGAACGCGGGGTAATAAGTTGGGAAGGAAAGGCAATCCAGGTCCGCTTGACTGGGTTCACGCTGTTGGGCGCCGGTCTCGTCCCTCGATTTTGGGGCGTGACAAACTTGGTATCAGAGCCTTAGGTTTTTAAAGAGTCCTAGGATTTCTAGGAGCCGTGTCTAGTAGATCCCTTCTTATCGGTGTGTTGTCGACCACATATATAATTAGGGGGCTACATGGACATTTAGTAAATTACCCTTTCATTGTTATTCTATATCGTGCGATGAACTGGAAAGTGAAAATATCCTTGCCTAATTCGTGCTTTGTTCTAAAATTTTCATTAATGGCACCAAAGAAGAGAGCTCGACTCGGCGTTAAGGCTAATGCCACCCCAAGTGTGGCTGTGAATTCTATACCATATGGTGCGGGTGAGAGTGACTCCTCGACCTTGAATCTACCTGACCCTTCTGTTCTGGATCAAAGCGTTCCTATTCCTGCGGCGGTGGAGGGTGTTGCAATCCCTCCCGCTTGTATTCCTGACCCCTCCACAGTTCCAACTTTAGTCCTGGTACTTCCGATGGAGACCTCAGAGGAGACATTCATATGTTGACTCAGTTGGTGGCCGCCCAAGCCGAAAGATCTCATGCTTCCCCTGCGTCCTCCAGCGGACAGGGAGATTTTGCCGGCTCTAGAGTCAACCAATTTTGGTGGTTGACCCCTCCAGAGTTATCAGGTACAGATCCAGAGGCTGATCCACAGGGTTTTCTTTGATGAGATATACATGACCCTTCAGGTGATGAAGGCTACAGAGACAGAGGGGGTTGAGTTAGCTTCGTAAAGGCTGAGGGGAGCAGCATATTCCTGGTTCGAGATGTGGTAGGATTCTCGAGGGGAGGGAAGTCCTCTGACGAGATGGGACGAGTTCGTGAATACTTTTATGGATCACTTCTTGCCTGCCGAGACTGTGGCAGCCCGTGCTACAGAGTTTGAGGTCCTTAGACAGGGCACCATGAGTGTGTGGGAGTACCACATGGAGTTCGTGCAGTTGTCTAAATATGCTCCTCACTTGGTGTCGACTATGGATGCCAGGGTTCGACATTTCATTCAGAGCCTTAGTCCCTTGGTTGTGAATGAGGATGCTATAGCTTCCTTGCACTTAGACATGAATTATGGAAAGATTGTGGGATTTTCCCAGGCTACAGAGGCTAGGAAATTGAAGATAAGTTCATAGAGAGAGCGTAGGAGCAGGGCCGGGTCAGCGGGCCACTCGGGGAGTTCAGTTGGAGGAGGGAGACCAGTTCGTGGGAGAGGGTCATCAGGGCCATCCAAGTCCTATGCACAGTCCTCAGCCAGTGCACCGCCATCAGTGCACCTTTACCAGCAGAGCAGTCACGGGGGACCAAGATCAGACAGCAGGAGACCCCATTAGTCAGGTCGCCCAGGAGGGAGGTTCCAGCAGCAGGGGAGGGCTCCGTGCCCTATGTGTGGGAGGTTCCATATTGATTCTTGTTATCTGGATATCCCGGTATGCTATGGGTGTGGAGTGAAAGGCCATATTCAGCGGGATTGTCGTGTGCCCAGTCAGGGCAGGGGTAGGGGATTTGCTCAATCATCCGGTTCTTCAGTCGCCACATCTTCAGGGCGTCCTCCAGCTCCAGCGGGGCGTGGTGCAGTTACGGGTGGAGCTCGAGGTAAAGGTGGACCCAGCTGGTTCTATGCTTTGAGTGGTCGCCAGAGCGCAGAGGCTTCTCCAGATATTGTTACAGGTATTCTGACAGGTGCCGTAGTAAGCCTTTTCTTTAGCTCCTGAAAACTTTGTTCACATGCCTCAGTCCA